>JARHVA010006641.1:0-55000 GCA_037957365.1 Torreya grandis
TGGTCAGTTAGTCTAAAATGATTTCTTTTTTAGATGGATATTTATGCTATAATCAAGTGTTAGAGGAAGAAGAATATATAATTAAGACCATTTTCACCATCAAGTGGGGCATTTTTGCATTTAATAAGATGCCTTTTGGCATGATTCATGAAGGATCAAAATTCTAGTGTGCCATGGACTTTGATTTCTAGGTAATTATTGGAAATTACATCATCATCTACATGGATGATATCATATTATTTTCAAATAATAGAGATGATCATGTAGAACATATAAAATAGGTATTTCATATATGTAGAAGATATGTAATGTCATTGAATCTGAAGGAGAGCATCTTTAGGGTTACATAAGGAAAACTATGAGGACATGTTATCATTAAATATGTCATTTTTGTTGACCCATAATAGGTTCAATATATTTCAAAAATAACATATCCTAATAAAAAAAATTAAAGTCTTTCTTTAGTAAGATAAAATTTGCTAGAAAATAAATTTATGGATTTGTAGAGTTTCTCAAGCTATTAAATGCCATGTTGATTCAGAACATTAAATAATAATAAACATCTAAATCCAATAATCCATTTCAAGATATTAAAATTTTCATTGCATAATATTTAGTTCTAATCAGTTCTAATTTTAGCAATGATTTCTTTGTGTATTATTTTGCTTCAGAATACACCATAAAAATAATACTCATATAAAATATAAATGATAATGAAAATATAATTACTCTCATGATTATTAAGCTAAAATATGTAGGGTTAACATATTATATGGTAAACAAGTATATATTTTCCCTAATTGTGGTAGTTAAAAATTTGAGGAACTAGATTCTTAGAGATAAAATATATGCCATTGTCCCTGATCCAGTCGTCAAGCCTACACTTGGCCATTATGAATTAGGAGAGAGTAAAGGTAAATGGGGTGGAAAAACCATAATAATATGACCTTAAAATAAGGCCTTATAAGATGTTTTGAGGACAAATTATCATGCAACTCATGAAAAAAATTTACCCATGCATTCACATTAATTAAATAAATGAAACACATATAGCTAGTGGTGATTAGTACACTCATGTCATTGATTACTTACTCATAGGTATATTTCTCCTTGAGTTAAATAGAGATAAAATGTGATCCCTCATGCTCATGTCAGGTCATTACATAATAAAAAAGGTAGCATTGTATTTAAAAATTATGAAGGCATATACTTAAGGTGTGTTTCAAGAGAAGAAGCCATAGATATTATTCATAATTTACATCATAAAATAGGCCACTGGACATCGCTTACATAATGTGATAACTCATAAAATCTTGAGAGTGAGATACTACTATCCTAATTTTATTAGAGATACCTATAATCGTGTTAGAGTGTGACATGAATGCCAAGTATTTTGAAAGAGGGATGTATAAGATGGCATGCCCTTACAACCAACCATTAAGGGACAGCTCGTTGCTCAATGGGGTTTTGAATCTTTTTTGGAGTGATCAATCCATACTCTTTATTATCGCATAATTTTATCCTAATATCCACTCATTATTGTACAAGGTAGATAAAGGTTATGGCTACTAAGAATTTTAGATCCTAAAATGTGAATAAGTTCCTAGAAGAGAGCACATTGATTTGATTTAAGACTCTAATCTCCTTAGTATTTGAGAATTGTCTAGGTTTTAAATCGGTTGAATTTATATAATGGGCCCCATGGCAACTAGATTACAATTAATTTATCATCTAACTATTATCCACAAGGGAATGGAGTTACTGAATACAAAAAAAATATTGTGGATGCCATTAATAAATCAACATAAGAAAAACCTAGAGAATGACACATACTACTAAAATATGCACTATGGATAGACATAATAATGCATAAACAAGCCTTCAAGGCTTCACATTTCCTAATAGTGTATGGACAACAATCATTTCAGCCAATTACTATTAGGATTCATGAATTGAAGCATTACATATCATCAACAAACACCAAGACATTATAAAAATATGGTTTGACAAAATATCTAAAATAAAGGCTTTCTACATTATATAATTAATTATTTTATGGGATAAAGACTCATGAAAACAAAGGACAACATGAAAAGTTTAGTCCTTTATAAATTGAAACCTATCAAATCTTTAAAATCATAGATAATGATTATTTGTCATCTGAAGGACCTTCATGGTAATCGACCTTAATTTTCTAATGAATGGGTAGTTTTTAAACCATTATTTCATGGTTGCCCTAGTTGGAAATGCATTTTGAATAATTGTGAATTCAACCATCAAAACTAGGAGTGGATTAGGTTTGTTGATTTTTAGAGTATATTTATTTCTTTTTCTCATTTAATTCCTTATATATATATCTATTTCATTCCTAGTTGAATATTTCTAGGCTTTCCTAGATTAGTTTCGTATTTTCAATATTTGTTTTCATAGTTAGTTTTGTTTCTTTATAGATTAGTTATTTAACTTTAGAGTAGCCTAATCAATTTTTTATGTTGAATTCATGAAAATCCCTACCAAAATAAAGGGGATGACTAAAAAAGTACATGAATAGCATTCATCATGATATGTTCTTGTAGTACTTAGAATATCCTAAATTAAATCATGCATTATGACTAAAGTAAAATTTTGTACCTAAATCAAATACATTCACCAGGTCTATGAAAGTTGCCCTAATCGCTCATGTAAATTTTATAAAGAATTTTCATTTTCAAAGATCAAACTTACTTTTACATAATAAAATGTGGAATAGAGATAATAAACGTTGAAATTGATGAATTCTAAAAGGGACATAATGATGAAAATAAGTTTTGATGGAAATAAGATTTCTTATCCATACACCCAACCAATGGTGGTTACCAACCCTTATTTGATATGAATTTTAAATAAAAGAATGAAAATATATGGAATGAGGGTGATTAAAGTAATAATTATTGGGGATATGTATGCCTATCCAAAATTAAATAAATTACTAAATTGGAATCATATATATCTCTATTGAGTATATGGATGTTAGGATACGAGCAAAACAATGCCCAGGGTTTTAATTTTTATTGTTTATAAAATTAGAAATAAAAATGAAACCTACAATGTCTATCTAGATTTATATTAAAATTATCATAACAAAAAGTAAATTAACTCCACATAATCAAACATGGATCCTAGAAATGAAAAGGGTTAGTAATTTGCATGAGGGAGATGGAATCTCTTTCAAGTATCTGGCCTATTTATTATTTTATTATAAACATTGATGTCTTATTATAATACATTGAATGAGATTCTAGGTTCCTAAATATCTAGGATCATTTACTCACTAAGACACCATTTGTTATGCCCCATCCCACCTTATTTTCATGATTTCAAATAGGGATCCATTTTTTATCTGAAGGATATTTTTAGATGTTCCTTGGTTTTATTTTAAACATGGTCCATTGTGTAAAGATCATCAAAATATTTTTGGTAACTATTGGAATGTTAAATAGGGACATCATATGCTCTAGTTATCATTGGTCAAAATTTGGTCAATAGGCTATCAAATATGGTCAATTTATAAAAAATGATGGTCTTGGAATGTTTCTAAACCATTTGCATGGTGTAGAACTCATGATAATATTTCTGACTCATTTTGAATAAACCAATTCAAACTCTATATCCAGAAGTTATGGCAAGTTGATGTTTTTAGGTAATAGGGAAAAAATTTGTAGGTACATGCATGTGGTCTGATAGATTCTTGACACATGGGAGAAATGAAATACTCACATTTGGAGTGTCTATAATAGATCCAAAATATTCTCCAAGATTTTATACAAATCTCACTTCTTAAAGATTGAGAAATGGGATTAAATCCATGAATATCTCTTTCCCCACAAGTGTGGGATATTTCCCATATAAACTGAGATATCTTCCATAGAAATACATGGGAGGTTTATCAAAAGATAAATATATCAAGGGTGGATCAACCCATTAACCCTCATCAACATTACACACCCTATATTGGCAGATACTACTAAGAATCTTAAATAAAGGCTTGTACATGGGGATGGATAATGAAGAAATACATAATCTATGGGTTTTGAAAAATGATATAAAACCATGAACCTCATTCATAAACACATTTAAAGAGAATTTCAAGAGAATTCTAGGAGGATTCTAAGAGAATTTCAAGAGAATTCCAAGATCACTCCAAGCTCTCATTACAGGTATTTGAGAAGCAAGCTCTCACTTGCATTGGATTCTTAGCTATAGAAGCTTCAATTCTCTATTATTTTTAGGGTATTTTTAAGCTGAGTATTGTAATAATAAATCTATTAGAGGAATTAGTTATACTTGGATGCTATGAAGGAAGATCATTTTATGGATATGATGAGTGATGCCTATTTTGACTTAGCTCTGTGTAGAGGCTCTTAGAAGCCGTGAAGTAGAGGAAAAGTCAACAAGAAGGTGTGAAGTAGGGAGGCCATGTCAAAAAATTATTCAAGCCTTTAAATACTAGTAGGATCAATTGGCACTTGATTTCTTGATGGATCTATTATAGTTTTGTAAGTTTTAAATATGTACTTACAAATGGTTTTTTATAATGAATAAGTTCATAGTTTAGACAACCCAGAGATGTACTCATCTACCAAACTCCATTATTAACTTGTGTGAAGTGTTCATCATTAATTTCATTGCATTATTTTTTATTTATTATATTTTTGGAGTTGAATTTTGGTATTAAAACTAATCTGCCTATAAGGATCCAATAAGTAATATTTTTAGAGTAGGAAATCTACTTGTTTATGGATCATTTTGGTATCAGATTAGTTCAAATATAGGATTTACTTATAATTGTATAGCATATTGATATCATTTTTAATTAGTTTCAAACATTTTGTAATTTTTTAATCTTCTAGTGCAGTGTATAGTTATTGGAAATACAGGATGTTTGTAAGAGCAAGAAACCATGGGAAAATCCTAAAGTATGAAATGATTAAAGACCTCAAATCATTCAATTGATAGATCTAGGATGAGAATAATTTTTTGAGATTAAATTTTCACTCCTTATCAGATGAGGTTGAATTCTTGAAACTTGATTTGCAAACCAAGGATGAGCTCTTGGCATAGTTACAGAGTAGTGAAGAAAAAAAGGAGTTACCTTTTACCATAGATGTAGAGACCATGATTGATGATTTCACTATAAGTTAACCATGTAGCACTTCCTCCTAATCAGTTTCTAATGTATATTTTGGTGATTTTGAGAAGTACACCAAAGGTATTAGCTCTAAACTATTATTTAAAATGGGTTTTGATGGATGAGGTCTTGGAAAGAATAGCCAAGTTATTACTAACCTAATACAAGTCAAGGATCATTCTCATTTTGTAGGTTTGGGTTATGCTAGTGAGTGAATGGAAATGAGAGAGAGTTCTAAATCCACTGAAGGTTTTGGTTCTTAGTTGTAGACCTCTATCACTCAACCTTGCACACTAGATGAAAATGTCAAATAAGGATGAGAAACCCAATGATATTTTATTGTATCTCAAGGAGGGTTTATCATCTAGAATAGACTGAATGGAGAAAATAACTAAGAGGTACCTACAAAGGGTATGGTCATCTCCCTACTAGTTCTAGCTCTTCTTGAACCAAGGTGAGCGGACCTATGGGGTAGCTTTCTTGTATGGAGTGATTCTATAATTCAACTTCCATAGGGATTATTAAAACAAAGAGGCAATAATGTGACCATGGCACAACCAAACTTGTTCCCTCCAACCAAGAAGGGTTGTCACATAGAATGAATAAATGCACTAGGCCACACACAAGCTACTAAAAATACATGGGTATATGATTACAACTTTCATTATAAAAAAGTTTCAACAACATGGGCTAAATGGAAAAGTATAGTGTTGGGTCTTTAAAGCAAAAACTATAAACACATGCTATATAGCTAAGATTTTATGAATCTATAGGGAACATAACACTTATGATACGTAATAATAATTGTACCATTTTTAGGGTAAGAATGGGTAGGATAGTTTTTTAATTATAAATAAGAAGGTTGTGGTGGTGTTCTAGAGATTTTTCATTCAATAATGGATCTTAAAACATTCATTACATTATCCTTAGCAAATATGTAGGGAAAACTCAGATACAAGATAAATCAAATGCCAAATGATCCCTGAAAGATTAGAACATTTACTAAAACTAATATTTCAGACACTTTTACCTATCAACTCCATTAAACCTAGGGTTCCCTAATAAGTTATTAAAAAACATACTTGCATGTTAAACTACAAAACATGATTTACAACCTAGATCCATACTCAAAATGATAACCAGTAATAAACACAAACCCAAATATCCAATCAACAGAACTTGTAAAACATATTGTTGCACTTCGTCAACAAGAAATATTAAAGAATCATGATAATTTTAATTAACTTTAAATAAACCTTACATACATCAAAGTTTTTAGAATACTCTAAAGGGGAAAAGAATAGTGAGTTTGCTCCATGTTGGACAAGGGAGACATATAGAGATGATCTTAGAGATTGATAATAAATATACAAATATAATCACCTTATCAAGAGATATAAAATGCACACATTAGTGATCCCAAAAAAATTATACAAAACCATAAACCTAGATAGAAACAAAGACAAACAACAACCCACACAATGACCAACACAATAGTCAACCAATTTCTTGAATAGAGGAGAATCCCTCTATTTATACATTTTTTACCCATTTCAAATCTATAATTTATAATGTCCTAAAAATATGATCTTAGCTGAAACATATCCTTTACCACACCTAGAATCATCATGTATTTTTAAGTAAAATTATTGTTACAACTACCTTTACAAGGAATGATGGAGACTCATAATAAACCACTTGATTTCTAGGTTCAAAATAATTTCAAATGATTTGGAAGGAAAATATTCATGGTGGAGGGAAAAAAACAATTTGTATTTATGTCTAACTACTTGAAGATGCTTTGGACCACTTTCTTTCACAGTTGGAACCTCCTAGACAGTTGTCATTCCATTTATGCACGCCATAAAACAACCTGCACTCGAAATGTTCTCAAGGGAATATTATATATCTATGGCTATTTGAATGATCTTATTTAGGTGAAACAACTTGAAATTTAAAACTTTCCATATTCTTAAATTGAGGAACTTGGATAAATAAAGTAAATGAAAATATAACTTAGGTTATTTTTGACTTTTTCACTTTTGGTGCGAACTTGTATTTTGACATTTTAATACTTTTGGCTTTGTATACATGGAATTTTTAAGGGTTTAATTATTATTTTTTAATGAAAAAATCAATTATTTTCAACATTTGACTTATTTAGGCAAACCATGTCCCTTCTGACAAATTTGTAATTTTGCCAAGTCAACGTATTATGAGTGGTGGAAGCTCTACCAATTTCCTTGCATAGGGTCCTTCAATGTTTCATTAATGTCTATGTGGAATCACTATGTCACTCTACTAATTAACTTAAAATTTAATCATTTCCCATAGGACATGTCTTAATACATCATTGGGTTTAGGTCCCTGAATAGTCCACCTAAGACTAGCATTGTCAGATCTTTGTTTGTATGATGAACATGAGCATGCTACTTAACAACTCTATAAGATCTTGGCATCCCCTCAGAATTAACTTGTATTATGAGCCATTAGATATCCATTAATACCCCCCATTTAATCATTCCATTTGGATAATCCATAGGCTTTCTTATACCTTACACAATCAAATTTTTCCAGGCTAGTACCCTTTTACCACATGGTGATCCTGTGTTCATTCTAAGATTTTTTGAAAATTTCACTCTACAACAACGTAAATTTTATTTTTGTTCACCCATTATTTGATGTCTAAATAAACATATTTGATGGTCATATGACCATAAAATTTAATCCTTAATAAATAATTACTGTGACTTAAATTTGACATCCGTACACGTGTCATTTGACATTCACATGACCATCAATAACATCCATGCGACCATCAAATTTAAGCATTAATGGATAATTACTATGGATTAAATTTTACATCCACATGTTCATTATTTATAATTTCCATGACCATCAATGACATCTATGTGACCATCAAATTTAATCCCTAATGGATAATGGTTGAGACTAATTATAACATTCGCATGATTGTCAATGATGTTTGTATGACTGTCACATTACTTTGTCACTTGTTGAGATTTCAAAACTTGGCACATTCATACTCATCATAGGGCTTTGTTGAAACATTGACCTTTATATGTACCATATGATCAACTTTATTTGTGATAAAGTTTACCCTTAGATCATGATCTATCAATTTGACCATGATTGACTTAAAATAAATAAGGAAAATTACTAACTTCGAGCTCAAGATGTAAATACTTAGAACAAAATACTTGGCCTAAGGTTTTTGGGTGTTTATAAATATGAATGGGACCCATTAATTTTATGCTAATCATATAATAAAGGGACAAAACATTACTTAGACCACTCTAATGATTAAAAGGGACCATGGGCATTACTCAATCCATGTAAATAAATAAAAAGGATCAGGCTACAGGATATAAAAGGGACTAAGCATGAATTTTTAGATTAAGGTTTGGTCATGTTAATAAACATGACCAAACCTTAGTATAAAAATTAAACTAAGTCCATGGAATTTTAAAAAATTCTCCCACTTAATTTTAAATTTAATTCAATAGGTCAAAGCTAGGGCAATTGGAACAAGGATTTCAAAATGCTTAGATGTGAACTCAACTCAAATTTTAATAGATGAAAGGATAATGAACACCAAATTATCAAGACTTTTAATCTCTGATGACACTAATTTTTTTTAATTGGGCTAAAAACTTAGGTATTCATACTTGACAAGGGAGCAATTAATTCAATGTAATTTTGGGCACTAACAGAAGGAAGACAAACTTTCAATAGTCAAGTGCTTATACCAATAGTTTAATATAATTCCTCCATGTAGAGAAACAAGTCATAACACAAGGATGATGAAAGGTGTAAATGAGAAACCAAAAGAGGTAATGAAATTCCACCTCCTCATTCGTATACTCAGCATAACATTAGATAGAATTGTGTAAATTCTAAAACTTTTAATCCTCTCTTTAAATATAAAAAATAAGGTTATGATATACAAAATATATGGCATGATTTTCCTTACACTTTTTGTGGGTTAAGTAACCATTATGTTTCTAAATGTTGGAAGAGAAGGTCGTTGCTAAAGAACTTAATGCCTTTCATCTGAAACAAGTCAGGTGTTAAAGACCAATCTCATCCATCAAAGGTGAGAAATGGTAAATATGATTCCTCATCCAAGAAGTGTTAGTATAAGCATTTTTCCACCTAGTGGTTTTACCTACACATCTTTTTATCTTACTTAGGTTAGTTAATTAATTCATTAGGGATCATTTAATTTTAAGTTGGTTCTAATTGTGAATTAGGGTTTTACCTTTTTGGTGACCTAATTTCACCTTATATGTACTTTTTTCTTCTTCTAAGTTGGTTAATACAAACATTTCTTTTGTGGAATTTTCTTGGTTTTGGAGCTTTCATTCTGTCTCTATATGAATTCAACATTATTGCATGATCACTATTTAGAGATCTTGGCAAACTCTAACATGGTATTAGAGCTTTCTTGATAGCCTCATGCATTTATCTCCTTTGGAATGATCCTCCTACATTTACCATTACTAGTTTTTGTTTTGTACAGTTGTGTTTTTTACCCTAGAGGTGTGATTCTTTTCTACCTTAAAAATCATATGAAATGATCTCAGATAAAAAATATAGTTACATATTCATTATGGTTTTTGAGACCTCAAATGGGTCTCTCTTATATTTTTGAGAAAGTTCACATATTTATGGCTACTTTTTTGACCCTAGAGATGTGATTCTTCTTTGCCTCAAAACTCATGTCAAAGGGCCATTGATAAAAAATATGCATATATAATTTTATGGGTTATTTGAGATCTTAAATGGGTCTCTCAATTTTTTGAGAAAGTTCATAGATTTTCAAGAAATCAAATTTTTTCTTACTGGTTAGACATTTATATGGATGAGTAGAAGAGCCTACAAAACCCATAAATCTGGTGCCTTAAGTAATCAAACATCTCAAACTTGATATCTTGAAAGTAATCAGACTTCATAACCTTAGCAAATATGAGAGTCAAATTTCACAACCCTGACAACCTAGAAGTAATCAGACTTCCAAAACCTGACAACTTGCTTCAATAAGTCATCAAAATTTTGACTGATAACTACTAGCAATTCATGGTCTCTAGTAAAATAGGTTTGAAAACCTAATTCACATTATTGTAGACTAACTCATGTTTTTGAAGGGAAATTACTTGTCCACTAAATTAGGTTTAAAAACTATGTTTACACTATTGTAGACCAATTTGGGTTTGTGAAGGGCAATTACATATGTAGTAAAATAGGTCCAAGAACCTAGTTTACATCATTATAGACCAACTCAGGTATGTGAAGTGCAATTAATTATTTAGTTGTAGTTTTTTAAAATATTAAAGTTGCAATTGTTTGAAAGCTTGATTAGCAATTGTTCAAAAACCTGGGCAAGTAAAGTAGTGTCAAAACTCCAAGCAAATAAAGCAGTGTCAAAACCTTGGGTAAGTAAATTAGTGTTGAAACCTTAGTTAAGTAAATCAGTGTTGAAACCTTGAGTAAGTAAAGTAGTGTTGAAATATTTATGAAGTAAAATAGTGTGTAAAACTTGAGTAAAGTAGCTCTAAAATACCAAGTGATGTTCAAGAGGACATTGAATTTTAGGTGAAAGGTAATGAACAAATAGATTAAAGTTTATTCCATTTTTAGATTTTTGGATGAAAATAGGTGAAAGGTAATGAAAAATATATTATTTTCATTTTGGATGAAGAAACACAAGTTTGGAGAAAAAAATCCAATTTTGGAATGGGTCCAGGGATATGTGGGAGTAAGAAATTGTAAGTTCCATAACTTTCAATCCGTAGTTCTATTTTTGGTGTTGTTTTCTTGAAAGTGCATATTTTTTTAATCTTTATGCATTGGTGGTATTGGTTTTAGTTTTTTGTAACATCTATTTTTCATGGTGTAATGGCTTAAATCTTACTTCATCTCTATGCACTCTCTATTGCACATATTATCGATTGAATTTGACATCCCTCTAGTTCCTTGTACCTATGCACCTACTCCTCAAGATGTATTTTTAGTTGTATCCAACATCTATATGACCATTATTATATTTGAAACATCTAAGGGGGTCATTGTTGATAATTCTAAGGGGTTACTATGTTTCATTATGTATTTTTTTGTATTTTTCTTTACTTACTGCAATAGTATTTACTTTTTCACTATGTATTCACTCTCTATTAGTCCACTTACACCATTTAATTATCATGAATGGAAACCTCTAATTAAAATCATCATATAATCTAAGGGTTACCATCAAATTATAATGGCCACTAAGACTAATCCTAGTGATGTTAGAGCCAAAACCAAATGGTTTAACCATTGTGACAAAGTTTGTGGACTACTATGTATTTCCATCTTCCTAGATCTACTATTTCACATCAAATTTTCCAAAACACCAAATAAAGTGTGGGCCCAACTCACCAATCTCTTTAGGGTGTAGGATGTGATGAGAGGACATGAGCTATAAAATGAGTTCATTAGATTCAACCCAAATAACTTTGACACTCTTCAAGAATTCTTCACAAAGTTTATATTTTTGAGATTGTAGTTGAAATCATGTGAAATTGACAAGAAAGACAATAATTGACAATTTGTTTTGTCAAGAATCTCTAAACTAGGTCCTAAATATTTTGTATTTGTGTTCACTTTCCATGCCACTAAGAGTGCTCTTGACACTGGATGGAAGATGCCTTCTTAGATACTTTTATTACTGACCTAATTTGGGAGTAAGATAAGTTGATACATATGGGCACATTGAAGTCATCTAAATCTCATGCACTACTTACTAAGAAAGATAAGGCTACTAAAATTAGAGATAAAAAGAAAAGCAATAAAAATAATGTGAAGGGTGAAAATATTTCCACCTCTAAATCAAACAATGTGCCCTCTTATTCTAGTCATAAACCTAAGAAATATTGGATCAAATATGGGCATTGCTCAGGTAAGCATGATGAGAGTAAATTTTTGAAGAAATAAATTGACCACCTTACTAGTGTTATTATTTAAAACAACACAGGTGTTCCATATTATGTCAAACCATCTTCATAAACCCTGAATCCACTAAGGCAAATGATTCTAGAAAAGAAAAGGGAAAAGAGAATAACAAGGGGAAATAAAAGGGCAAATACTTAGTTGCAATTGTGCCTCCAACTCCTTCTACATGGGTCATTGAATCTAGTGTTTCACATCACATGGCCTCTTCATAGATTGAGTTCAATTTTTTGGAACCATGTGGCATGTCCTCTGTGTAATTAAGTCACAACACTTCTAAAAGGATTCTCAAAAGAGGGTCTATTGAAGTGAATGGTGGAACATTCAATAATATTATAAGTGTGCCCTCACTCTTAGCTAATCTCATGTCAGTCTACTAGATCACTCACCTTGGTCTGATCATGTTAGTTGAATTCACTCCAGATTCAGTGTACATTTGGGTGTTTCATAGTGATACTATTTTGGCTATGGGAATAGTTGATCATCAGACTTGGATATATATCTTCTCCCACTTTGCTTTTGACTCTCCAATAGATTTTTCAAATTTCTCTTCAAACTCACTTGTACTTGTTGACACTTCTAAGCTTGAGCATTTTTATAATATTGATAATTCTTCTTCTATAAATCATTATAGTAGCGAAGTCAACACACCTCTACCATATCCTTATCACCTTCTAGATATTCAATAATTATTTCCTTATCCATCTACCTCTGGTCTAATTTCAAAATTATAGGGAAATGGTTTACTGATCCAAGATACATCAAACATTGGGAAGTTTATTACATAGTTATAGAGGATTCCATAGACCTTCTTCACCTCTACTTCTAGTGCACCATCTTGGCATAGAGTATTGGGCCAATCTACCACACAATATGAGAATCATTCCTTTCATAGGAATTATTCCTTAGTTTAACATCCATTAGGATCTTGGTGGATGAACTCATTCTTTCAAGGTGAACCACTCTTCACTGCATCTACTTTTGATTCATAGTCTCTTTTGAGCATTCCTCTAGGGGACACCAAGTGGCTATAGTCAATTGTAGACCTTAATGGATATTTTTAGTTCTATTTTATTCATTGCTCTCTTTTAGGGAGGAGGTTTTTTCCTATGAGTTTTATCCTTTACCCTAGTTTATGGGATTTGTATTATGTTTGGGTACCTCATCAAGCCTTATTATCGAGACCTAATTTTTATACCTACCTAAGATATACTTTAGGTGGGGTATTAGTGTAGTAATTTTTCCACCTAGTGATTTTACCTACACATATTTTTTTAGCTTACTTAGGTTAGTTAATTAAGTCATTATGGGTCACTTACCTTTAAGTGGGTTCTAATTATGATTTAAGGTTTTACCTTTTTGGTTACCTAATTTCACCTTATATGTACTTTCTTATTCTTCTAAGTTGGTTAATGAAAACATTTTCTTTATGGAATTTTCTTGTTTTTAGATCTCTCATTTTGCCTCTATAAGAATTCAACATTACTACATGCTTTCTATTCAAAGATCTTGGCAAAATCTAATAAGAAAGAGGCCAAGAGGAAATTTTTTGCTCATTATCATGTAGATGGGAATTGGGTTGAGCAGTGTTGGAGTCTCCATCCATTTTAAAACAATAAGATGAAGATGGAATACAAACTTATTGTAAAGGTAAATGTAGTTTTTAATCCACCACTAGTTGATGAGCCAACCCAAGTATTTATTGAGGAAATAAAACCACCTAAATTGGATAATTTGATAAAATGGTTTGGTAATAAGTTCTTTAGTTTTATGTTTGCATATCTGTAATTATAGATTAATATGCAAATTTTTCAAAGCATCTTTGGAATTTTTGATGATTGATGAAAGGAAAATTAGCTAATGTTTCAACTCTGAATATTTTTAGAGTAACTAGATGAGGAGAATCTTGTGATAGGTTTATCATGCTTGGTTTTTCTCAAATTTTAGTTAACTCTATTATAAAGTTGACACTTTCAATTTAAGTAGCTATTGTTATGAAATTACATCTAATGATAGAATGTGTAGGATGCATTTTAAGACCCATACATGGGTAACATTTTATTTATAGTTATACTAGGTGATATTTTAAAATTAAAAATAGTTCACCATTTTGAAAATGTAACCAATAGCACAAACAAATTATACTATCCCCATACTATATAGGATAGCTTATAAACTAGAAGATTACTAAATCTGTCAAACACTTGTCGCTTTGACCTTGATATGTATTTTTGAAATTGATCATTTTATGTGATGTTATGATTATAGTGAATTGATGACTTTCCATAGGAAATTAATGGCATAGCCTGCCCATATCATAATAATAGTTTTAAAGGCCACATAGTTGATGACAAAGATCTTGATGAGGCATTGTAAAGAACCAAATCTAGTACTAATAAAATGAATGTTTTAGCTTTAGGTGGAACAAGAGCCTTCTTAGTAGGCAGACCTGACCTAGAGGATAGTTTTAAATATTTATTGGGTTCTTGAAATGTGGTCCATTGTGTAGAGATCATCAAGATATTTTTGGTAACTATTGGAATGCAAAAAAGGGGCATCATATGCTCTAGTTATCATTGGTTAAAGTTTGGTTAATAGGTGGTAAAAGATGGTCAAACTAGAAAAATTGATGGTCTTAGAATGTTTTTGAACCAGACACATGGCATATAACTGATCACAAGCTTTTTGACATATTTTAAACGGATAAATTTTGACTTGTAAGCAAAATTTATGGCATGTTAAAGTTTTTAGGCAATATGGGGTAAATGTACAAGTACATGCATGTGGTCCAATATATTATTAACATGTTGACTAATGAAATCCTCATATTTGGAGATTCCAAAATAAGTCCAAAATATTCTCCAATATTTTATAAAAATCTCACTTCCTAAGGCTTGAGAAGTGGGATTAACTCCATGAATATCTCTTTCCCCACAAATGTGAGATATTTTCCATTTAAATTGTGATATCTCCCATAGAAATGCATTGGATTTTTATCCAAAGAGAAATATATTAAGGGTGGTTCAATCCATTAACCCTCATCAACTTTACACACCTCATTTTGGGAGATAAGGATAAGAATTTTAAATAAAGTATTGTTCATGGGGATGGATAATGAAGAAATCCATAATTGGTAAGTTTTGAAAATCTATATAAACCCATGAACCTCATTTGTAAACTCTTTCTAAGAGAATTAAAAGATGATTCCAAGAGAATTATAAGATAATTCCAATAGCGATCCAAGATATCATTGCAAGTATTTAAGAAGCAAGATCTCACTTGCATTGAATTCTTGGATTATGGAATATCCTATTCTCTATTTTTCACATGGTGTTATTAAGACAATTATTGTAATAATAGCTTTATTGGAGGAGTTAGCACTACTTGGAGGCCATAAAGGATGATTGATTTATGGAGCTAACAACTAATGCCTATTTTGAATTATCTCTATATAGAGGATCTTAGAGTTCGAGCAGTAGAGGAGAAGTTAACATGAAGGTGTGAAGCAGGAAGCCCATGTCAAAACATTGTGCAAGCCTTCCAACACCAGTCTGGGTCTCTTCAAGATTGATTGGAACTTGAATTAATGATGTATTCATTATAGTTTTTTAAGTTTTAAATTTGTATTTGTAAATGGATATTTATAATGAATCAGTTTGTTGTTTAGAGAACCTAGAGATGTAGGCATCTTCTGAATTTTGTTGTCAACTTGTGTGCAGTGTTCATTATTACCTGCATTGCATTATTTTTAGTTTATTATATTTCTAGAGTTTAATTTTGGTGTTAAAACTAATTCACGTATAAGGATATAATAAGTAAAATTTTTTGATTAGGAAATCTACCTATTTAAAAATCAAATTTTATGAGAAAATCTTCCTGGTTTAGATGAACCTTAGAAATTTCAAACATTGAATCAATTCATGTAACATAAGGTTCATGTTGATTTTAATTTTACATTTAAAAATAAATTTCAAATCTTGGGTATGGTATAAAATTATTTTATTTATCATCCTTGAGTTTATTTTGAAAACGTACTCCAAGATTAAATATTTATTTTTATTTGACTAATGGAACTAATAAAGTTTTATTCAAGTGCATCTAGAGTCTCGAATAGTTGCATGATTACTTCCAAAACATGGGAGTTTCACATTTAATACTTGAAAAAAAAATTTACTACATGGTCATATATCATCACTTTTAAGTTCCCAAGGTGAACATTTGCTAAATATCTTTGGCTCCCTAATAACCATCCATGTGTCAAAATCATGACTACCTATAACATAAAATTCAATAGTCGAGACTAGTTTCTTCTCTAACTATTTGGATCACTTGACATTGACATTAAGTCAAGTGGTGCCACCATAACAGCTTAAAATCCAAAAACTAGTTAGGAGAATACAATGTCGAAGCTATCACAAAATTCCAAGAGTCATGAGATCATCCCATGTGGCATGATCCATTTTACTTATATTGTAAAAGATAGTAGTGAATTGAACTATCTTATAAATATATATAGAGCCTCGAGAGTCATCCATGTTGAACTATATAAAAATATCAGTCTGATAGACCAAGTATAATGTCAAAATGTTATAACTTCTCTAGATAAATGTAGACCATCCATGCGTTATCATCTCAAAATCCCAAATATTTTTAGACAAATGTAAATTGTCAAGATTATATTTCTTACAAATCATCAAGAGTTGTCCATGTGTTATAATCATGGATTTTTTTTTGTTAATAAAATTCAATAATCATTTTCTATAGAACCTTTAAAAATTTGAGATTGAAACACAGGGCATGATCACATTCACTCGGTTCCTGTTGAGAAGTAGTACATAGTTTATGGACAAAAGACCCCTTAAGTCCTCAAGATTGTGCCAAATGTTAGAATATTGTTAACTCTAGCTTATAAGGGGTATCAATTAGGATTTTAAAATAAAATACCCCAAATAATAAATATTGAAAAAAAATTCACAATCATGGATAATCATTTCCAAAATGAAAATGCAAAATCTAACAACTAGACCAAAATTTGATGCATGGTAAACAGAAACTATATTAAGGCAAAGACTAATAATTATTAGTAAATAGAAATATACCATATAGAAAAAAGGTACCTACCAAAGTTAATTATAAAATTAAAATATGAAATAGAATTAAAATATTTTATTGCATTAATTCCACATGAACTAGGCCTTAAAGTCTCAAGAATTTGGAATTATATGAAAAGTTTTAAACACATAAAGTCACCATTACCATAAATTAAAAAAGTGCAAACTATGAATTTTAGCTATTATATTAGCAAAATCATTATTTTTACCCTAAAAAATCAGCAATTATTTTTAGTCATTTTAATAAAGCTTTTATAGTGATTCAAATTATACCAATGGCATATTCATTGTAATTAGGTAAACCTCTTTCTTCCTACACCATCATTAGTAGAACCAGTTATCCTGATACAATGTTTGATTAAGAGTGATAGAATTTAATTTCCCTCATTACACATCATTTTGGGAGGCTTTACATAATATAAATCCATATTTGGCATAAGATGAATTATCTTAGGATGAGTGAAGATACATTGATGATTTTTTGCCAATTTAAAACATGTAATTACACAAGATAGAAAAAAAATATAAGGTAATGCCTTATATTGATATGTTACATGATTTATTTATTAATGGAGCTATTACAAAGGATTGCCTTCACTTTAAACTTTATAGGATTACAGTAGCATATATTTCTAGGTTAGCATTTGAGAAATATCTTCAACTCCCCATCCTAAAAGTAACTTATGATTAGGTCTTTACTAATGCTTAGTTAGAGTAGAACATAATTAAGGGGAAACATAAGTAATGGCTTAAAATATGGAAAAATGAGCATTTGTGGAATTGTTTCATCTATCCCCATAGTTGAATTTATGCCAAGGGTCTAAATAAACATGGCACTAGTGAATAGACTCTATGGTTTTCCTAGAGCCACCTATGTGTTTGAGGAATGGGTTCCTATGATAGATATTATTTTGAATACTAACAATTTTTTTTGACTTGGTGAGATTATCAGTGTATGTGTTAAGGGCACAAATATTACAAATTTGATCATAGCCCTTCTGACATGAATTTTTATATTATGTCATATGTGATGGACATAATGATGGAAAAATTATATAAAATTCATGGGAAACCCTAGGAATAATCTACTAAATGTGATAAGAATAGGGTTTGTGATGATTTCTCTATGCTATGTGTTTATAAGTTTAGGTTCAAAAGAAAAATAAGTTTCAGAGATATTCATCCTTGGGTTTATCAATCCACCTATGGGAATCATATGCATAATATTTTAGAGAATATAATAAGTATTGAGAATATATGGGATTATTGGTACTATCATGATTATATCATTATCAAAATAGAAGGAACTAGAGCACCTAAATTATCCCTGATAAGGTGACAGAGTAAGATCTTTCACACCATATATATGATAGCATATATGAGTAAATTGGTGACAAACATGAATGATATTACCATAAAACCCCTGGAAGGAATGAACAAATCTAATATATATTGAAGAGACACTTGAATGTAGTTTTCAAAGTCAGGGCTCACGATGGATTGGACAAGGCACCATATAGAGACTGAGACCCTAGGGTAGAATTATTAAGTATTTAAATGGCCTCATGAATAAGGGAGTAAAAATCCTTTAAGGGCATAAAATATTTGAACATGATGATATTTTCATCAATGTTTAAAATGATTTTAAAGTTTATCTACAAATGAACAAAAAAATTATGTCAATGGTAGTTATACATAAGATTCAATATGATCATTCAGTTACTAAATAGGATATAGTTATAATCATAAAAGAGGTGAATAGATGTTCAATCTATCAATGACCATAACAATAATTTCAATCCCATCCTAAAGAAGAACCTCCTACCTCTCTTCAACAAGATGAATCTAGCCAAGAGGAAGGTGCTACCCAAAGGGAGAAGGATCTCAAAATACAAAAGAGTATTCTTAGGGGATTATTAAATATTCAATTATAAACCATGGTTTAAATTATTTAAAAAATTAAGAGTGTGTCGTATCTTTCAGATGGAAAATGAGTAGCAGTTTATTTTATACCTACCCCCTTAGACTATTTTCCAATAGAAGAGTCTCCTTGAATTTCTCTACATTTAATTTATAGTAGTGATTTCAATTTCATCCCTTGTATATCCTCCATTAATCTCAACTTACACCACTTATTCCATTTCTAATCCATATCCAATTGTTGAATCCCTTTCATTTTCTATTCCATCCAAATAAGGGCAACCCCAACTTCAACTGAACAACCCATTGTTACTTATCCAAGAAAGCCTAGATATCCTCTAATTTCTTCCAAGATTTATCAAGTAGAATAAAAAAATAAGAGGTAGTCTCATTGGTATATTATTATAGTGATGAATAAGGGAGGAACTTGAGGCTATTGATGAAGAAGAACAGAGGGGTGAAATTGACATAATTGACATAATAGAAGATTTAGAACCTAAGGAAGTTGAAAAGCAAAAATTTAAACCAGCTCATTTACAACATGATAATATTCATATTGATGAATAAAATCAAGCCCTTGATAAGGTATTGTATTCTATTACTTCTTCCCTTATAATTGCAATTAAAAATGTGGTAAATTTTCCACCTATTAGTTTAGTTTTTGCATCCCTCTCTCCATATGAATTGTTACAATAATATAGTAAAAAAACATGTCATTGTATGCACATGCATGTATAGTGAATAATGGGCCACCGACTTATGATTATTTTAATTATTTAAGTCTTTATACCATATATCTAATAATGTCCAAACCCTAACATCATATTAGGAGGGTTTGTTTTGAGAACTAGGTAACTATTTCTAATTTTGATTCTCAAACACCACTTAAGCCATATGCCCAATTAGAATTATGTATTCCTCAATTGAAATAAATTGAGTCTTACATAATAAATATATTAAATACTTTATAAAATACTAAGTATATGGTAAAAACTACACCTTATAGAGATATCTCAAGATGGAGTAGGGTTAGTCAATTGACTTTTCAATTGCCTATTCAAATAAGTGCCTTAATGTTTCCACCTAGATCCATTACACCTTCCATCTCACTAGAGATCACTTGTACCAAATAAAAAGAATATAATATTATACCTTCTTGTGTCAAAAACTCTCAAGACTAGTAAAAATAAAAATAGGCTTGGTTTACACAAAAGTGCCAAAAATTAGTACACATTTTGACAAGAAATATGGCATTATTTTGAGGGTGAGGAAGAGATAAAAATTAGACAATACAGGAGAGTAACTAATTTTATAATAAAGGGATAACTTATTTACACTATAAAATTAAAATAAAAAGAACCCTAAGAACCCTGATGAATATGAGGAAAATTTTTGCACTTTTATGGATTCAATAGGGGAGGACATGAAGGAAATGTACAAGAGATAAGACCAGGGTATACTAGGCTTGTGAAAATATAGATAATTTAGGATCCATGTGAAGGTGTATAAAATGTTTAAATCAGGGCCAAGAAATTGTATAATATTCTTAATATAATAAAGGTTTCAAGGAGTGAGTCCCAATTTCATTAGGGAAAGGTATTAACTCTATGGAACCAATTCAAAGATAGAGAAAATAGGCTGAAATTTTTGGTATCTTTTGTGATAAAAATTTATTACATTAATTTTAATTTGACAAATTCCTAGGAATCCACATGGGATTTAAATTATGTGATTTATAAAGGAGATGGTGACTTTAATTAGCACCAAAAAATAAAATTTTTGGTATACCATTTTGTAAAAAAATAAATAAAAGACAGAAAATCTGAAAGATATAAGGGTCAAAGGTGTTATTACCTCTATAGGGAAATTAGTGAATATGCCTAATTTTGGGGGATTGCTTAAGGAAATTTTAGATGGATTCAAGGCTTAAGTGGAATGGATGGTGTATAATACTTGTAAAATATAAGGGGGGAAAGGTAGAGGCGCTCAGGTCTGAATTCAAGTTCTTAGAATCTGAGTATATAAGGTTGATGGATGAATACACATGAATATTTAAGACATCTATGTTAAATTTTGGTATTAAATGAGGAATTCAAAATTTCCTATGCTTTATATGAACATCTCAAGTTTGTTGAGTAATCTACTACTACAATGAAGATAATGCTATTAGTTCCTCCTATAATCACAAAGCCTTAAGTGAAATATCACATAAAGGTGGATTTTACTTTTGGTATACTTTGGTCAACTCTTCACATGTAATTCCTCAATTTGTTATTGCTACTACATTGAATCATGACCACTATCGTCCACTAGTGGTGGAAATTTGGCACCATAGATGTATTATTGTATACATGTATTGTAATGTAAATATACTTGGTTATCTATTATATTTATGGCACAGATATGTATTTATATAGAGATCATATAATTTTAACCATTTATTCTATGAATATCTTGTGTGTGTGGATTTTTTATTAATTATAATACTTTAGTCTATAATTGGAAATATAAAATTAGACATTTCATTAGGGATGAGGAAATCCTTCCCTAGTCCTACTTATACTTGTTTGCTCTTGATTACAAAGGGAGGAGAAATTTCTGTCTATCAAGGTGAATAAGAAATTCTATAGATTGTTATGCAAGTTCATCTTGGTGTGCATTATTAATTCTTATCTAAACTTGTGATCCATTGAAGAGGTTTCATTATTTTAGTATTTTAGTATTTGGGTTGTGTATAAATTTTATTTTAGAAAAAATATTCATACTATGCATTAGGTAATTTGTATGTTTTTTGTTTAAATGATCATAATATCCCTTTGTATATGTGTAATTAGAATATTACATCTATATTATTCTTTGATTATGTTAACTAAAGGTTGTTATGTTTATTTCCCTTGCACTGTTAACTATGTTTGTCTATTTTTTATTCTAATAGTAACTTGTAACAAGCATTAGTTCTCTGACTACTTGTCCAACCCATTATTTAGGATCTATTTTAGAAATGTTACATCTACATTTTATTCACAAACATTATTTTCTTCCATAACCTTCCCTCATTTTGATTTTATTTTGATCCTTCTTAACCTACGTTAGATTCATCCATCCACCCATCCATCTCAATTATATATCATACTCACATCGTATCTAAATCATCTAAGGTAAAAAAATACTCTACCAACCATTTTTCCACCACTAATTTGTTTATAATAATGAATACTTTGAAACTCATGCCTTGAAGAGAAAATTTTACTAATCCTAAAGTGTTAGATTCTACCTCGTGATATTTTGTGGTGTGCATACAAAGTAAATCAACATGTTTGTCCTCTACATTTACAATAATTTCATTATAACCATAAAATCTTTTAAGAAGAGACATCATTTTAGGCCTTGAAACTTATTTTAGAATATGATCAATAGTAAATAGAGGAAAATTATATTTAAAACTAGCTTCATTCAAATCTCTAAAGTTTACACATAATTTAATTTCATGATTTTTATTCCTAACGGGAACTAAGTTATCTACCCAATTGGAATATATTATAGGGAAAATGACACCACCATCCCACATCTTATCAAGCTCCTTATTGATGGTGCCTTCTATAAAGTGACTTATTCTTATAAATTTTTGCCTAACATGTTCTATATGTATGACATTTTTAATAATTCCTTTTTCCTAACCTTTTATGTTTTTATGTGACAAAGCAAAATGTTAAGAAATTATTCGAACAATTTCATATATTAAAGTTTTTCATTTAGGGTAAATTAAATTCCTAAATAAATAAATTTAGGATCTTCCTCAATATCAAGGTTAATATAAATATTCTCACCTATGATTCTCTTGGATAGATCTTAAGTACCTTAAAATGTAGGCTAATCATTTGGAATGAACATTGATTTTAAGTTGACTAATCCAGAAGATAATTTATTTGGGATCAACTACAAGTAATCACCAAAAATCAACAGATAGTAATTGATTTAAAAAAAAAAACACTTGTAAAAATGAATCAATATGCTTATCAAAATTTAAAAATAAGCCAATTATCTTTAGGATAAAAAATGTTAGGTCTAAAAATCCATGCAAAATAGAAATCTAAAGTTGGTTCATGTTCACTCAAGCTAAGGTTAGAATAAAATAAAATAATGTTATCAACATGAAAATTAAATTTTATCTAAGTATATGTATGATATTAAATCCTTCATATATTTCAATAAGTGACCAAACTTTCTGAGTGTACCTATGAATACTAGTCTGATTTATTTTAGATATTTTTCTAACATGTCTAACTATCAGTTTAAAATCTTGAAAGACTTCCAACTGCTTAATTTTATAACCTTTTCAAGACCTAAAAATAAAAATTCAAATTTTACCATATTATTAATATATTTAAAGTAAAATTTAAAATAATTTCATAATATTCTACTAATATGAGATATTAAAACTATTACAAAACCATTACCATATTGTGTACAAGTTCCATCAAAGAATAAATACCATATAATATTTATATAAAAATTTATTTATTATCACTGTTTAGTTCATATAGTTTCAACAAATCATAAGTACCAATTGTATTTTCTATATAAATAAAAAATGTTGGTATGGACTCTATGAGATTACTATTTTTTTTATCCCTATACATGAATGCAATTTCATTGCCAATGGGAAATCATAGTGTATCCTTCCCTGTTAAATAAATATTTCTATTAGACCAATATTTAATAAATAACATATCATGATTACTAGGGATATCTAAAACTTTAACATTATACATCCACCTGATTCTTTCATCTGTGGATATTTTGATAACAATATCACAAAATTTACCATAACTCTTAGTTTCATAAGAGTCAAAACTAGTATGGTTTATATTATAAAGTTTCATAATATACCCCTAATTGATCAACAATAAATTTTGGAATTATATTTTGATGCAGGAGCATCTACATACATCTTCATGCAAGACATGGTTACGTTGGGATGCAAGTCATGTTTGAATTCAAATTCAAATTATTGTATTTTCCCTCCAAAATGTGGTTAATGAGGAGTAATTGTAATTGTTAAAAGTAAAAAGAGTGGAAAAGGTAAAAGTTAGTTAAGAATCCCATGTTAGGAAGCTTGTGGAGTAAATCAAAGGAGGTGGTTAAAATCCTCCAACCATAGGATATTTATTATTAAATAAGTTTTCAACATTAGAATGTTGGTTGAGAAAATCTCTCCTATTTGTTATCTTAGAACCCAAGCTGGCGTAAGAGGAAGAGAGATATAGAGAGAGGATCTCCTTTAGGGAGAGTAGGAATCAAGAAGGCCATTCAGCCTGTGTTATGTAAAAAAAAAATAGAGAGAAATATTATGGTTTAAACTATTTATCTCTATTAAGAGTATGTCTATGAAATCCAAAATAGGGTCGTTGGAAATAGATAGAGGCAGTCGATAATGTTGGGTCTATGTTGCATGACCAATCGTGTGAATTGATGAACCTAAGAAGATATTAATTCTATGTGATTTCAAAGTGGCTATTGTATTAACAAGCCAAAGGTCGAGTCATAGTGGAGTCATAAAAGAAGATGAGTCAAGGTTGACAAGTTAATGTATGGTATGTCGATTCTCTAAGAGAAGATCAAATGAATGTAGAGAAAGGTGGATATAATAATAATAATATTTTGACAATCAGATTTGCATAGGTTTCTCTAAAGATAAAGAATGTTTGCATTGTGAAATCTGCCAAGTGAGAGAGAGAAGATAGTGTTTTGTTGTGATTACTCCATGCATAAAAGTTCCAAGCAAGTTGAGCTCTTTGTGAGGTAGACTATACAAAGATTTTACAATGTGTTAATTGAAGAATTTCCATTAGATATCGTAGGTGTGATAAGAAATGTTATAGATGGGTGAGATCGTTTATATTATCCCAGATCACATATATGAGGATATTCGAATCTGCTTCTCCATATAAAATTGTCTTATTTGAATAAATATAGCAAAAAGTTTTGAATATTCTAATTGGTTCAGATATCAGGAGAGTCGCCCAGCTATCACGACTCATTGGATATATTGATTCACTATACATACAGGTAGAAGGCCATGTGTAAAACGTAATTGATGTATGATGAATTGATTATTTTATGAATCATATTGATGAGTTTGGAGTCTTATTTGTTGCTGATTGCTTAGTCTCTTTATTCAGACAATAAAAACTACACAATTCCATTTAGGATTAATCATGCAGAATCTAGCTAGATAGGTCTGAAGATTGAGTTTTATATTTAAATCTAAAAATTTGGTTTTCTCCAAGATTTAATGGGTTTTTATCCTTATATCACATGAGTAAACTGTCCAAACTTTAGAAGAATCCAGATGATATTTTTTTTGAAAATATTTTGTCAATATTGCAGTTTAGCCCTGTTTGCAGTTTGATGACAGTGCATCATTTTTGGTATCAGATCCAAAGAGATATTTGGGATGGTTTCATTTGTTAATGATGTTTCATCAATAAAGATTTTTTATAGGATTTTTCAAAAGGATCAACAAGACAAAGCACTAGAAGACCTTGTTGAGGAAAGGTATGAGTAACCCTTGATATTTGATTTGAGTTTATTGTGTTTGAGAAGCAAACAGGTGAAAAGGAAGTCTTAAAGCCATTGAGGCTTGACAAGAGAGAAGAGAAGCTTGGAAATCTCAAAAGTAAGGGAGCAAGTGAATGCTCGAGAGGAAGATCCAAAGCAAGGTAAGCTTGGATTTGAGAAATTATTGATATTTGGTTAAAGTAGTGTCATATTGCATACCATTGACTCAGTGTGAAGCTCAATAAAGCCATTAAGGGGGACTAAAAGACTAGGGTGAAAAATACCTAGGTGAGGACCTAAAGGGATCAAGAAACCAAGGTGGAAAAGACTTGGGTGAAGATCTCAGAAATGGAAGTATTGTTGAAGGCACTACAGAGTAGTAGAATACATGAGGGTACTAAGAAGGAAGCAAGCATCCAGAAGAAGAGAGGTATGACTAGTAATGTAATTGATAAATAGATTGATAGTTTGAAAATAGATTTAGCTAAGTTTGTAGATAGATATGAGTCTTGGATGCAGATGGACAAGCAAGCATGGGTATGGCCAATGAGGAAGAGTTTGAAGTGGCCAATTGATCTGCTAATGAAGAGGAGAAAAAGGAAAAATGAGATTGCCAAGAAGAGAGAAGCCCATAGAGGCAAGATGATGAATAGGTTTCCAAGTGAGCAACAAGAGAAAGAGGTGGATAAGAAGGTTCTCATTGAGGAGAATAAGAGAAAAGAAGAAGGAAAAGATAAAGTGTCAGGAAGAACACTTGAGAAGATTAGAGTGTTGATGACGAGAGCACTCATACAGACCTTGTGGTCTCTTGTTTTTACATCTAATGTTGTCTTTGAATGGGTGATTTTAGGTATAAGCAACTTTGTGCAGAAGGTCCACAGAAAGGCCTTGAAGACTGAAGAGATTAGTGTAAGATAAGACACCAAGTGCACAAGTGAATGTGTAAGAGAAAAGAAAAAGTTTGTTGTTGTTGATAAGGAAGAAGGAGTACATTGTTTAATGTATGAGGGAGGTGTTGAGGAACCCATAAAAGCAAGAGAAGAGATAGAAGATGAAGATGAATTCCATGATGCCATGGAATATCAAGAAGAGGCAAGAGAACAACAAAACACAAAGGAAGAGAAAGATTGCTCCATGGATCAAGCTATAAAAGAGGTAAATGAAGTGTTAAGACCTGATTTTGATTGTTATTGTGAGCATGAAGGTTTTAATACATAGGTTAGAAGAGGCAAGACAAATATGAAGTCCTCACAGAAAGCAGTCAATCATGGATACATAATGCCTAAGTGGATGGTGAAGCACACAAGCAAGCAACAAGTAAGCAAGCAGGCAAGTTTACCGTATAAGATTGGATTCTATCATATTCCTAATATGAATGTAGGTGTGAAATAAAATAAAAGGATAGACAAAGTTAGTATTTCATTGTTGTCACAAGAGCATGGTTACATGATGCCTAACTGGCTTGTGAAGTCAATTGATAAGAGAAAGAATCAAATGTGGGTTCCTAAGAAGGCAAAAAGTGAAGAAGATGTGAGTGTTGAGGCAACAACACCAAGAAGTCAATGGAAGAGGATTGAAGGTGATTCAAGAAACCAAGAGAATGAAGGTGAGATGGTGAGTATGGAAGAGGCATTCCATGATGACAGGACACTTGAGAGGTATACCAAAGAGGTAAAAGGTAAAAAAATTGTATATGATGATGTGTTTGAATCATTTAATGATCCTTTCATGAGAAATGAGGTATGGAAATTATCTATGAGGACTAATATTCAGCAAAGAGAGAGTTCTAAATAGATGGATGATGAGGAAAGGGGAGAGTATGTAGCAAAGCAATGCCTCATTGAAAACAAAGAACAAACAAGATGGCTTAAAGCAGAGATTGAAAAGAGCAAGGAGACACAAGGTAAGGGTACTTCAATTGTATTTGATGATTATATTGAAGAATTTGGTTTGCATGAAGAAAACTCAATAAAGGATAAGATGAAGAGTAAGGCTAGTCAAGGACAAGTAATCTTTGTGAGTGATGAGCCCAAGTTTGATGAAGATAGTGATATAGATGAGATCTTACTAAAAGAAGAGTTGAAGATGTTGGAGGAGATTTTTGGTAATTCAAGAGAGATGAATGAAGGTACAAGCCTTGGTGAAGACACCATTGGGAAGAGTGAAACAAGACAAGAGCAAAGCAAAGAGGCCAAGACAATTTTGGTCAAGGAACAAGAACATGAAGGCAACCAAGAGGCTTCATGGCCTAAAGATTTTGATTCTAAGGTGGCTTTAAATGTTTTGTATACAGGTATGAAGGTTTATAAAGTGAATGACATACATGAGTCATTCGAGAAGCTGATGGAACAAGAAGAACAACAAGAAATCTAGAAGACATGTAAAAAGATGAAGAAGCATGGAAGCGAGAGATGGCAACTGAGAAAGAAATGAGAAGAAGGCCATACCTAAAGAGGAAGAAAAGCAAAATGAAAGACAAAGACTATTCCAAACAAAGACAAGCATTGGTATTGGCAACAAGACGTTGGGATTCAGGGATAAAGTGAAGACTAAAACATTGAGGAGATATCTCATTTGAACTAAGGTTCAAATTGTTTCTAGAGGGAGAGTATGATGCAGGAGCATCTACATACATCTTCATGCAAGACATGGTTACGTTGGGATGTAAGTCATGTTTGAATTCAAATTCAAATTATTGTATTTTCCCTCCAAAATGTGGTTAATGAGGAGTAATTGTAATTGTTAAAAGTAAAAAGAGTGGAAAAAGTAAAAGTTAGTTAAGAATCCCATGTTAGGAAACTTGTGGAGTAAATCAAGGGAGTTGGTTGAAATACTCCAACCATAGGCTATTTATTATTAGATAAGTTTTCAACATTAGAATGTTGGTTGAGAAAATCTCTCGTATTTGTTATCTTATAACCTAAGCTGGCGTAAGAGGAAGAGAGATATAGAGAGAGGATCTCCTTTAGGGAGAGGAGGAGTCAAGAAGGCCATTCGGCTTGTGTTATGTAAAAGAAAAAAAAATAGAGAGAAATATTATGGTTTAAACTATTTATCTCTGTTAAGTGTATGTCTATGAAATCCAAAATAGGGTAATTGGAAATAGATAGAGGCATTCGATAATGTTGGGTTTGTGTTGCATGACCAATCATGTGAACTAATGAACATGAGAAGATATTAATTCTATGTGATTTTGAAGTAGCTATTGTATCAACAAGCCAAAGGTCGAGTCATAGTGGAGTCATACAAGAAGATGAGTGAAGGTTGACAAGTTAAGGTATGGTATGTCGATTCTCTAAGAGAAGATCAAATGAATGTAGATAAAGGCAGATATAATAATAATAATAATAATAATAATAATAATAATAATAATAATAATAATAATAATAATAATAATAATAATAATAATAATAATAATAATAATATTTGACAATCAAATTTGCACAGGTTTCTCTAAACATGAAGAATGTTTGCATTGTGAAATCCATCAAGTGAGAGAGAGAAGACAGTGTTTTTTTATGATTACTCCATGCATAAAATTTTCAAGCAGGTTGAGCTCTTTGTGAGGCAGAATATATAAAGACTTTACAATGTGTTAATTGAAGAATTGCCATCATATATCGCAGGTGTGATAAGAAATGTTATAGATGGATGAGATCATTTATATTATCCTAGTTCACATATATGAGGATATTTTAATCTAGTTCTCCATATAAAATGGTCTAATGTGAATAAATATAGCACAAAGTTCTGAATATTCTAATTGGTTCAGAGATCAGGAGAGTCACCCAGCTATCACGACTCATTGGATACATCGATTCACTATACATACAGGTAGAAGACCATGTGCAAAACGTAATTGAAGTATGATGAGTTGATTATTTTATGAATCATATTTATGAGTGTGGAGTATTACTTGTGGCCGATTTCTCGATCTCTTTATTCAGACAATAGAAACTTCATAATTCTGTTTAAGATTAATCATGCAAAATCTAGCCAGATAGGTCTGAAGATCGAGTTTTATCTTTAAATATACAATTTTGTTTTCTACAAGATTTAATGGGTTTTTAGCCTTATATCACATGAGTAAACAATCCAAATTTTATAAGAATCCAAATGATATTTTTTTTTGAAAATATTTTGTCAATATTGCAGTTTAGCCTTATTTGCAGTCTGATGACAGTGCATCATATTTTTAGAATCTCCTATATTGGGGATACAATTATGAATATATTTATCAACAATCTTAACAAAAACATAAAATGGAAGCATACAATAAACTAAAGGGTCAACATTTTGAATAACAATAGAATTGTGTTCATTACTACTAGATTATTGTTGAAATCCTTCTAAATTTTTAGGATTTGAATTTTTAATTGGATAATTTGTTATCAAATTATCTAGATAAACTAACAGCTTGCAAGAAATAGAAATTGACCTTGATTGTATCCAAAATGTCAAAAATGTTATAAAAAGAAACATTAGGATTATGCATGCAAGCGTAATTTTTTATAGTTTAAAGAGGATAATGAGTATTGTTAAATATGATTGACAAAATTTTATTATTCTAAGAATTTATAGTATAATTTTTTAAGAAGTAATATTATGCACAATTTTACCTTTATTTTATGTGGAAGGATTAAAAGAAGAATTATGATTGTATGTTATTTAATAATTATCTTATAGGTAGAGTTTTAATCCATTATACTTATTCTTAAAGTATAATAATTAACATCTTTGATGTTGTTTAAAGACTCAACAGAACCACACATGTTTATATTATCAGTCTAGTCAATGGCAATACTATCCTTTGAATGAATAATTTTTAAAATATTTTCAAATTATATACAAGTGTTAAGAGTAACGATATAGTCCATAAAAAATAAATTAATTAACCATTTATCAATTTATTTTTTGAGGATTAGAAGTCTTACCTGAGGTAGAAGGATTGTCATTTAATTGCTACTTGCTAGTGACTATCTCATTGCCAAGATTATGAATACATTTTAAAATTTATGCATTATCATAATTTATACCTACGTAGGCTCTATCTTTAAAACCAACATGTTTTAATATATTTTCAGACTCTATGAATAAATTAATACTTCCACCATAATCTATTTTATTATTGTCTTTTAATACTATTTTATATTTTAATGTTAAAGAACTAAAAAGGTACACTCCATTTAGTTTCTTATATGGTATAATGTCATGAGGAATCCTTTGATGCAACTTATTAAATTTATTATAAAATGGTAAACCATCTCACCTAGAATAATAGCAATATTAGAAAGTTCATTGAATGTCTCTAAATCTTTTTTAGGCTTGTTAAAACAAAGTTCTAACAAATCTTATTTATATTTATAGGTACTAATTACATTATTAGGAAGAGTAATAAAATCTTGATAAGTTTTAGCTTCTTATTTTTTTTAAAATAATCTAAGACAAACTTTATCATTAGTAATTCAAGAGTAACATAAAGTTACTTAAAATCATCTAAATGATCTTCCCAAGATTCACCAGGATTTCTTGAGAATATTGGGACATTAATTCCCTTAAGTGAAGACAATTTACCATGATAAGTACCAATATTAATGGGATTCTTCTAAGTCCAAGGAATCACTATAGGTTGCTCATTATCTACATCAAAATAAAGTTCATTATCTATTACTTATTATTTATGTAAGTTGTTTTAAGACCTATAATAATCTCTCAAAATATTTATCTTATGAATGATATTAGATTATAAGTTCCATTAGCTTCCTATAATTAACTTGGTTTATTTAAATATATAGTTGTATTAGAGTCAATAGGGATAATATAATTATAAAAAGGGAAATATTCAAAAATAAAATGAGTTATGGGTTGAGGATTAGTAATGAAAAATGATCCCTTCTCACTGAATATGATGTTTTTATTGCTAAACAATAAAATGAGTTTGACCACTAAGATTATAATACTAATCTATTTTGTGCAATGCATCATCTTCTTCCTTACCTATACCCTCAATAATGTGATGCAAATTATAAGGTCTATTATACCATGCAAAATGAAAAATATTAGAAACAATATCTACTTGGTCCTCAATAATATTAAATTCAAGGTGGATGATAGGAGGGAAACCACTAATGGTCATGAGAAAGAAGAAATGAAACAATAAATAATGATGAAAGAAGAAATGAAAAAATAAGGAAATTAAGATTTTTATTAAAAAAACTCATTAGTAGAGTTACCAAATTTGTTGATGGTGAAAATCATTACGTCAAAAAATAAAACTTTCCACCTATCATGAAGGTCAAGATGGAATTAAAATAGTTTAATTACAGAGGTTCTATGGAACAAATATTGATTCTAAGATATGCAGATGGGTTTCATAATAATTTTGCAAATAATTCAAAAAATTAAACATTGAATTATTCATCATTATATTTCTTAAATAAAATACTTATTTTAGAATGAAATTAGAATAAGATTAAACTATATAATCTAACATATCTCATAGATTAAATACTATGAAACAGTCAATCTCTTAAAGTAAATATCTCTAATCCCTAAAAAAAAATTTGGTAATTTCTTTATTAATAAATATCTTAATTTCAAAAGGTATAGAATAAATTATAATAAAATTAATGAAATAAACCAAAAAAAAAGTAAAATAAATGAAAATGAGAACTGAATAGGGAAACATAAATGAAAACTATCATATTCACTTGATAATTTCAAATAAGAACTAATAAGTATCAAGAAACATACTAGGAAAGATAAATACAATAATTCTAATCAACAAATTCTACTAAAATAAAATAAACTAAATAATAAATAGAAATCAATAAAGAAACTTAGAAAACCTGTGCAAAGCATAAACAATAAACTAAATAACAATAAAAAATATACTAAAATAACATGAAATAACTATGAAAGATAAACTAATGGATATGATGTTGATCCCATTTGATTCAAAATATGGAGTCTGACTTTCAATTCTTGATTTAGTTGTAGACTTGGTAGAGGACCAATTAGATCACTCTTCATTGGTAAAATGTAATGGGCTTCATCCTAGTATTAAAAGATTTAGAACTTGGGCTGTCAAAAATTGGAGGCCTAGATATACTATATAAATTAATTTAATGGCTATAAATTGCTTCCTCATCACCTTCTCCAATAAATATTATTTGTTGAGAATTCTCTAGCAAGGCCTTAGATTCATGGGCAATTTTTTTTTCTTAATTTGTAAATGGAGATTATGTCTCTATGAAGATGTGGATCATAATGAGGATTATCCTATCTAAATTTCTCTCCAATAACTCCCACTTGAGTTATGGAACAGTGAATTAATTTTGGAGATAACTAGGGCCTTTAGATTATCATTAGTAATTAACCTAGCAACTTGGTCTAGGAGAAGAGTTTCAAAGGCTAGATTCAAGGTTTTAATTTACCCCTCAAAATCAATCCCAAAAACTATTCTGATGAGGTTGAAGGATATATTATGGAGGAAATAATTTAATGTGTATATGTTATCTCAACCTTGTGCATCTTTTCTCTACATTGAACATTTGGGGAGGTTTTGTCTGAACATTAAACACCCCCAAAAATATGAATTCCTTGGTACCTTATTTGATTTCCAAAGTTAACATAAATAATGTTGCTTAAATAAATTTTTTTATTAGATTCTGAGATGATACCATAGGTTGAGGATAATGTTCAGTTGTAGCCTCACTCTTTCTTACTAGAATCTGACTCAACTAAATGGTGTGAGAATAATATTCAACTACATCATCACTCAGAATCGATGGTTAATTTAAAGATTTTAAAGAATTTATCTAATGCAGGATTGAGGCCACCTATTTCTATCAAATAACCTAAGGAATCAAATACTCATGGTAACTTTATGAATCTTGAACCTTTGGTTTGAACAAAACATACAATGAAGGGACTAGTCCCTCCCCTATCTATAACTTGAGGATCTCTTTCCCAATATAATAGAAGGGGTAAGTTTAGTCTTAACTATTGGATTAGAAAGATGATCCATTCATATCTCTCAAAGATTTATTATATGTCAAGCTAGCTCATCGAAAGTACCCTACCCACCATTCCACTTCTAATAAGTCTTCTAATTATCCCCCATAACAAAAGGATGAATGGGGTAATTTTATATTGTGAGGATCATGATTCTATCATAATAAAATTTTATTTGGCAAGGGAAAAGTTGTCTATGGTAAGGAAAATAAGCAATGAGAGAGGTCACCTACTCATAGAAAACGAGTACAAAAAATGGAAGAGGAAATCATGAAGGCACTCAAATGTTCCCTTCTAGAGAGGAAACCACCTAATTTCTAATGGGCTTTAATCTTTCATCTTTTGATGTGGAATTCCATGCCTTGGGTTGGGTCCTGATCTGGCTAGATATTTTATCACTTACATGATTTTTGATATTATAATAGGTGTGGAGTTTCTCTTTTAGAGTCACTTTGTCTTTTCCCTTATATTGGATAATTGTTCCTCCCAACTTTATCAATTTGGGAACCCATTGTCCTTCCTTTTTAATGAATCTTCTTGAATTTAAATTTAATTATGATAGGTTAGCTATTCTAAAAAAAATATTAGAAGATTTATTTATTTATTTTTTCTTGATGTATGATAAATATCTACTTTTAGTAGATTTGATTCAGTCACTCTCCTTATCATATTTTTATTTAGTTTTTTTAATCCCTCTCCCTCATGGAAATTTTACCACCATTTTATCATGCCATGGCTTGATATGATGTGGCATCCCTCTCCTTGGATGGATTCCCCTAAATTTTTTATCATTACCTCTTTCACTTAGGTTTCATTTCCCATATGCATTTAATCTATGATTACTTTCATTATTGTGCATTTATTTTTACCTCTCCTACTTTGGTTCGAGTGATGTTCATAGTTTAACTTCCTATCACATTTCCCACATTTTTGTATGTGTGTTTTTATGGTTTGTTCCCTTGATGCCTTTTCTCTTATGGCTTTTATGGAATATTAATGGGGGAATGAAAAATATAAGTATGTTAGCTCTAAACACAACACCCATGAGGAGATAAAATAAAATCAAGAACGGGGAGGATTGATCCCATGTCCTGCTCATAAATTATGAACAATAATATTCTGGTGTAGAGCATCCTTGAGAGTGGAAGACTGACCCAATTCATGTTGAAGATTATTGGGAATGATCCTATCTTGTCCATAGAGTTCATTGTTGCATAAAATAATAGACTAGTAATCATGAGAGGTAAGAGAATTGAGGTCTCCAAGGTTTTCATCATTAAATCTATGGAACTTATTGTTTATGACCTAAAATATTATAAATATAAGAGTATTAAAGATGAATGGGTCTGTAAATTCTTAAATTATCCTGATAAAGTGAAAATTGACACCAAACGTTTTAGGCATTTTGATATTTTGAAAGCCTTCCTTAAAGTTTGTAAATAAACTATCTAAATAGATGTAAAATGAAATCTAAAAAAAAAAAGGAAATGTAGGTGAGACTTGAAATAATAATCATATTAAAGGTGTTTAAAGGTAATATTTATTGAAAAATACATATAATGATTTTGATTATAAATGTGATCTTCCAATAAAAATAAAATTGCAATCAATAGATTAACAATTTGTTGTGAACTATTTAGTATTCATCATATTTTGGGTAAAGTAAAAGAAGTTATGCACATATGACTATATATCTACAATCATATAGTGATATTAGTCATTTCTAATATTTAAGAAATTAGTTATGAATAAATCATAAAAAAGGGATATAACTCCAATATTCAATAAAATTACTTCACTAATAGAGAATGAATTATTTGGTGTATTTGCAAATGATTTTTTGATCTCAAAGATGTTTACATAAAAGAATAAAGATGGAAAATTTTAAAACTTAGAATATATAATGATACCTATATGTTTCTCCTCTTTTTTATATGTTTTCAATCTCTTCTTGAGATATTTATGAATCAAGATTAAACTAAATTTACTTGGTTTTAGTTAAATTTAATTCAATTGGTTTACATTATAAGTTATAAATTTTATAACTTCACTTTATAACATTAACTTAAAATAATTCCAAGAGATTAAAAAATAATATAAACGAAATGATAATTTATAATGGGTATGGGACCTTCAACTTTATTTAACATTCATTTATACAATTATATATCTATGGATACAATAAATAATCCATAAATTCTAATATTAAATCATCTAAACCTCTTTTAACATTATCATCCAAAAAGTGTAATTTATTTAATAATAAAAAATGATCATAATTAAGTAAAAGTAAATTGCATAGTTACTGACTTTACTATTTTACTAAAATAAATTTTTAATGTAATTAAGTAAATCAATTGTCCCACCACCAAGAATGCATCTATCAATAAAATATTAAAAAGTATAAGTAGATGTAGATGTAGATTTTACAAAGTATCCTTAACATAAATACAATAGTACACCAACAAAATGAAACAAAGTCAAACATATCACAATGATATCAACCAAAGTCATTTAAATAAATGAGATCAATGAGTGGGGCCACTTTATCTATTTTATACTATGTATGTTACATCGAGGAAGCAAGAAACTCAATAAAATTAGATCCCCCACAATCACCATCAACATATATATTCACTTTATTTATCACTCTTTTCACCAAGGGATGAATCATAGGGACACTAACATGTTCATTACTAGAGCAGCCAAATTTATTTGGCACAAGTGAACAGGGTATAGTGATTATATCCAAGTAATGATTTATATTAATAAGATTAGGATTAATCTTAATAAATAATGCAATATGATCAAACACATGTAGATCATTAAGAATATATTCAACTAAAATATGCATGCATTCAAAATATTCACTTGGATTACTTTATCAATAGGTATTGAATCACTAAAGAGATATCCTTGGGCCTCTATAGGATATACCGTGAAAACTCATAGAATAAGATTGAATGTTATCAAGTAAGTTCTATAAAATAGGATCAGATACATAAAAAATAATAGAAACATGAGTTACTTGGTAAAAATCCATGGAATAAGTGTTTTTAGTGCTACAAAAGTGAAAATATCTACCACAAGAACTATTCTTTTAAGGGGTGGCATCACCTTACTATTCACTATCTCTGCCACAAACATTTCTCCTTTAATTGTGGGAATATAGAGTCAACTGTGATATACTTCTATAAATTTTATTATGATTTGAACCTTTTTAAAAATAGCAATATGGTATAGAAGATAAGACCTAGTTGGAAATTGACTGAGGTGATTGAGATAGAGTTTGAAATTCATTATACATAACTAGGACACTATCATAAATTAGGTTCTATCCTTCATTTTATGATTAGATAGGATCACTAAAATAGGACACTAGTGGCACCATCACTGTAATCCACTTAATTTTTAAGTTTTGTTTACTATGTCTGTGTGACCTTGCCTATGAAGTTTTGACTATTGGATGTCTATAAAACTCCCTATAGAGTTGTTTTAATATTCAAACCCTAGACTCTATCATACTTTTATAATGTTCTATTAATATTATGGGGGGGGGGGGGTGGGGGTTTAGTGTCTGTAATATGCACTAAACATGGATCCACACCCCTTATGTGGACATGCTACCTATATACCAATACTCTGAAGATGGATCAAACCATTAGTAGTTTTCCCACTTGACGTGATTTATACAATAGTGTGTATGAGTATGTAAAATGTTAAATTGGATGTGATTTAGGTGGATATGGACTAGTATAAGGATTTGGTTAATATTGTAAGTGTATTTTTTGGCTATATGTAGAGAATATGAAAGATTTCCTAAGTAGTCTTGCTTAGTTTATGATATTTCCTAACCCTCTCAAAATGATCTTTGAATGGGATTTTATAAGAATCTATTGGTAATGGGTTCAATGTACTCACATTAGGCTAACAAGGAGAAGGATGGGAAACCTGAAAGAAGTGACCATTGGGTCCAAAAATTCACTTGGATAAGAGTGCCAAAACTAAATAGTAGTGGCACTAGTGTTGTAATCCAAGTTGGGTGCTATTATCCTTAGCTAACAAGACTTAAGGGGATGGATTTGTCATGGAAAGAGTAGTCTAGTTGAGCTAAAGTCAGGTCTAGAAGGTTATAGATGACTGAGAATTAGTGAAAAGATGCCTATGAGGGTCATGAAATCAAGCAGAAAGGACTTATGGGTTGGGTGTCATTAGCCACACTCAAGTTACCAATTTTCACATTTTATATGACTATATTTTCCCCACTTTTATTCTAGTGATGTAGTAGAGCAAAATACTAGGATAAAGGAAAAATAGATGAGTAACTAAACTTACCTATAGGGGTGAAGCCCATGAAGCTATGTGATGTTGGGTGTGCGTAGAGAAAGCACACTATGAAGTGCAAATCTGTAAGAGAAAAAAAGAGTAGATCAATTCTTACTAGATACACTATATCTAAAATAAGAACATACAAAAGATAGGTAAGAAAGAGAGGAAGAGAAAATAATGAATACACCTCATCATGTACATGAACCAATATAGCTAAATGATGTTGAGTGATGCTAGGTATATGTTGAATGATTATGTACCAAGAGTAACATCATGAATAAAGCTGAGTGATTAATTCCTTGAGACTAGCTCAAGAATGCAAAGGCCAACCCTTTGGATCCATCATCATACACTAAGTGAAGATAGGTCATCATGTGTGTGTTGATCGATGCTTGTACTATGTGTCCAATCTTTCTAAATAGATGGCTCAATAATATAAAGGCTAATTAGTCCTTTAGCTCCACAGTTATCCCAAAAAGGTGAAACTATAAATTGATATTGGTATCAATTATGTGTCATATGAAATGGATCTTTAAGCCCATGAATGTACTATGATTTAAAAATGTTAGAATGGATAACCAAATGTATCGTAGAAAGTAGGCCACTCTTGGCCACTTTTAGAGATGGAGATTAGGCTTATATGAAATCCCCTCAAAAATTGATGCACTAGGATTATATGAAAGTCACTTTGAAATGTGGAAGTTAGGCTTGTATGAAAGCCACTCCAAAATGATGGCAACCACCTGTAGATGGAATAAGGCATGTAAATGCTAAGAATGCCTAGGTAATAGTAAACTCAGAAAGAAATAAAAATAATGTGTCATGCACACTATCCCTAATCACTAATTTTTGAAACATAGATTCTAATCTGGACGTTATATCAACTACCGTATCTGAAACTAGAAGTGAGATCCATCATGATACACATGATTCCCCTTATATCTAGATTCTTTGAGCAAAATTGTATTTAAAGCTACTAATTCTAAACTGGTCTAACTATGCAAAAGTATAGTTGAACCTACTTTTCTACTTTATTTTAAAAAGTTTGGTTTTTCTATTGTTTGGACAAGAGCACTTAAAATAGACACTAGTGGCACTAAAACTATATTCCAATCTTGATGGTGTTGTCTTGGGATAAATTTGATGATTGTTTTGACATTTTCACTATATGACTGGTTTATTTTCTCTAGTTTGATGTTTGCTTGCTATTCTAGGTGTTTTGAATGCTGATTTTTTTACTATTAGAAGCTCTGATCTCTATGATATAACCTCTATTTGTTTCCACCTATTATGAGGGTAGGAATGAAGACCCTATAGTGATTTCCCTCAGAAGAAAGATCCCTGAAAGTGTGTTATTCTACAAATATACATGATATAGTAATGATAATCAACAAGATATCTCAAGATATAACATGTTTTGTAATGAGAGATTGTTAGATCAATAGGGGTATGCCTAGATAGATATAATAGTTTTAGATTTATATCTATACTTTCTATCTCCTTCTCTAAGTATGATATAGTCAAGGATGATTTGGATTATCATGCACTCTTTATTAGAGCTTACATTCATAATCATCTTATTCATAGTGTTTTTAGAGATAATGGATCTAATGCAAACTTGTGGACTATGACATTATTGTAGAATTTGGGATATTCAGAGTAGTATATTACCTTGAAATACATAGTGATCAATGGATTCAATGGGGACATATAAAATTTAGTGGGTGAGATTACTTCCTCTACAAGTTGGTCCATCACATGTGGCCACACCATTCACTATAGTTCTTAATGTAATTTTTTTTGATATGCTACTTGGTCGACCTTGGATTTAGAAATTGAGTAATACCATATACATTCCATAAATGCATGAAATTCATTCATGATAATTAGGTTGTTAAAATTGATGGTGTTCCATATGAGTTACCACTCCCTACCTCAGATCTATATTCTACTTTACAGTCACTAGTTTTAGTTCAGCCTCCAGTTCCAATTTCTCCACCAATTGCAGTTTCTCCTCTTGTTTTGATTTAGACACAATTAAGGCATCCATCACAAGCATAGCTAGTTTATACACCTCCATAGCTTCAAGATTCTAAATAGCTTCTAGCTACATTGTTCACACCTAGGGTAATATCATTTGAATCTCATGAATCTACTCAAAGAACACATATTTCAAGAGATCCTACTACTAAATGGGCCTCTAAGATCCCTACAGTTGCATCCACTTCTTAGAGTTATAGGGGGACCCCACACATGGTTTCTAATTTAGATATTTCAGAGCATTTACAACATATACAGTTTTAGAGCCACAATCCTAGAATTCCCATCATGCTTACCAATCACACATGATTCCTCTCCTTGATACAAGACACCATAATAGGGAGAATCCCATGAGACTCATCGGTTAGTATCACTTTTTCTCAGTATTTTTCGTATATAGTTTCTTTTTGCTTACTTGTACATAGTTCTTTTTTTCAAACTATTATACATAATTTTCATGTGATAGATTGTACATAGTTTATAACATTTCAAAAATACAAAAATAATACAACATATTAAAAACACAAAAACATTCAAATATATCAAAATTCTAGAAAAACATTCAAATATATCAAAATTACAAAAACATTCAAATATGTCAAAACACCAAAAGCATTTTGATTGTATGTATTATCCATGCTTTAAATTACTACTATTATGTTATACTTACATTTTTTGTTCTATGCTATTATTTATCAATTTATTTACATTACTATAATTTACTTGATCTCCTTTGAATGTGTATAGTGACATCCAGATCCTTGATTGCTTCACTCTACCCATTGAGGGGGCATCCTACTTCTACATTCAAGACATCGATACATATACCCACTGGGGCATCTTATACGTGACTACACCACACACTCTAATTATCATGTTGATGTACATTATTTACTAGCTTACACAAATTAATCTATTGACACTCACTAGCATATAGAACTTGTGTATTTCCTAGTATATACCTAGTCTTGTACTAACATATATTACATACTTTCACACTCTTGCTTTGATTCATTATATGTGATGGTATTTATAGCATTTAAATTCTTTATTTTCTTCCTTGGCATAGATATATATATGATTTCATTTTATTAGTTCTTGTTTTCTCTCCTGTATATGCCTTAGGACATTTACTAATCTCCTTTGCTTTTATTCATGTATGTGCCTTAGGACATTTTCCAATGTCCTTTATTTGTACTCTTCTATGTTATTATGGATTTTAAACCAACCTTTCTTATTTTAAGTGTATGTGTATGTGGTATTTTAACATGACTTGTATGCTTGCTTTCTAATTTGATTGACATGTCCCCATGTCCCTTGTTTTCTTGGCCCCTTGGCCACCCTTGTATGCTTCTTGATTCTTACCTTTTGTGCCTATTGATTATTTAATTCTCATTTTCGTCAATTCTATGATCCACATCATGCATTATATTGCTTTCTTGGATGCCATAATGGAAATAATGCTCCATCCCTCCATGACAACTAATAACTAACAACTAACAACTAACTAGACTTCTAGTTTTAGTTCAGTACTTTGCACATATTATTACATAGTTATATCTATCTAGGCATAATGCTATTGATCTAAAAATATCTCAATACAATCCACGTTATATCTTGAGATATCTTTTCAATTATCATTGCTATGTCATGTATCTTTGCAACATAACACATTTGTAGGTCTATTTATTCTGAGGATCATCATTGTAGGGTATTCATTCCTACCCTAAAAAGAGGGGGAAAAAAGTAGGTTTTTTTTCATAGAGATCAAAGATCCTAACAATTGAAAACGTAGCATTCAACACACCCAAAATAGAAATAAGACATCAAACTAGTTAGAATAGACTAGGAAAATAGTGAAAATATTAGAATAGTTACCATATTTGGCCTATGACACAACATTGAGATTGGATAACAATATTAGTGGCACCACTATCTATTTTTGGTGCACCTATCCAAACAATAAAGAAACCAAACTTTATAGAATTAGGCACAAAAGTAGGTTCAACTATAGTTTTGCATAGTCAGACCAGTTCATAATCAATAGTTTTAGTATACTTTTACTAAGATAATATAGATATAAGGGGAATTATGCATGGGATGATGGTTCTCACTTCCTATTTTAGATATGATAGGTGGTATAACTTCTAGATTAGAATCCATGTTCCAAACACCAGTGATTGGGGGAAATGTGTGTAACACATTTGTTTTCTTTTGTTTTAGAGTTTAGCATTACCTAGGCATTCTTAGTAGTTACATGCCTTATTTCATCTACTGATGGTTGGCATCATTTCACTGTTGATTTCACATAATCCAAACTTCCATATTTTGGAAGAGCCTATTACACTAGTTTTGGAGTGGCTTTCATACAAACCTAGTCTCCATCTTTTAGTGTGGCCAAAAGTGGCCTAGTTTCCATCATACATTGGGCTATCAATGACAAAATTTATATATCTTGTTACATTGATGGGATTGAGGAGCCATCTCATTCAACACATATTTCATAATGATCAGTTTATAGTTTCACTTCATGGGGAATGAAGGAGCCAAAGGACTATCTAGCCTTTGTATTATTGAGCCACCTATTTAGAGGGATTGGACACATAGTTTAAACATCGATTAGCACATGCATGATCACATTAATTCACTTAGTGGGTGATGATAGATCCAAAGGGCCAACCTTTGCATTCTTGATCCACTCTCAAAGAATTTATCACTAAACTCCATTTATGATATTACTCTATGTACAACATCATCTAGCATCACTTAACATCACAATAAATTTTATATCAATCTACATACCTAGTGAGGTGTATCAATTCCTTATTTTTCCTCTCTCTCTCTCTATTACCTAGCTTTGTACATTATTATTTTAAATATAGTCTATCTAGTAAAAACTAATATACTCTTTATCTTTCTTGCAGATTCATACTTCACAGTGTTCTCTCTCTATGCACACCCAACATCACACAACTTCCTGAGCTTCACCCTTATAGGTAAGTTTAGGTATGCTTTCTATTTTTCCTTTAGCCTAGTATTTCACTTTGCTGCATCACTAGAATAAAGTGGTGGGGTGGGGGTAATGTAGTCATATAAAATGAAAAAATTGATAAATTGAGTGTGGCTTATGACACATAACCCATATAACACTCCTACTTACTCTCATGACCCTCATAACCATCTTTTCACTAATTTGTTATCATTTGTAGCCTTCCAAACTTAATCCTAGCTCATACAGACTACATTTTTAATGACTAATCCACCCCCTAGGCCGCATCAACTTAGGACAATAGTGCTACACTCAGACTATATCACTGGTGCCACTCCTATCCACTTTTGGTACTCTTGTATAAGTGTATTTTTGGCCCCAATGGTTAATTTTAACTGATTCCCCATCCTTCTTCATATCATCCTAATGTGAGCATATTCAATCCATGACCAATAGATCCCTATAAAAGTCCATTCAAAGATCATTTGGAAAGGGTTGTTAAGTATCACTAAGCAAGAAAGAATATAAGCAATACTACTCAAACAATCTCCCTATTCTCTACATATAGCTAGCCAATATACTTACAAGCTTATTCAAATCCTTACACCAATCCCTAACCACCTCAAGCACATCTAGTTTAGCATTTTTAATCTTCATACACATTATTTCACAAAGCACATTAAGTGGTAGAATTACATATATATTTATCCCTCTTTAGAGTATTGGTATGTAGGTAGCATGCCCAAAAAAGTGGTATGGATACATTTTCAATTAATATTGCACACATTAATTCCACCTCTTTCTTGAAATTAATCAAAGCACAATAGACTATAGGGTTTGAAGAAGAAATATACTCTATAAGGAGATCTACATACTTCCATCTACTGAAACTTCACAGACACGGTAATACAAACATAGAGGACAAAGCTTAAAAATCTTAGATCCTCAGGATAATAGTGGTAGAGGTGGACTATAGTGTTCTTGTCTACTTTTGATGCTCTTATCCAATCATAAAATGTAGATAAAATCTTAGTTTGTGATAGTGTCCCAGTCCTACATAGTGAATATATCAGCTAGTTTATAGCTAAGTCTTCTTTTCCATCTCTTACTACTAATTTTATAAATCTCCAAATTATAATTTAATTCACATAAATCAATATCTTAATTATTGCAAATTTATTTACTGATTTTACTACTCAGACCATCTAACTAAATTAGGAATAATAAACCAATATTCCCAAAAAGTTTAAATAAAAAATCTAATGAATAGTATGCATCTACATAGATTCCATATCTAGAATTTCATTTCACACATTGTATTGCACATGGTTTTTCAAAATTACTTGTGAATAGTTTATTTTTTCATACTTATACATAGTTATTTTTTTTCAAAGTTTGTACATAGTCTTCATGTGATTGATTGTACATAGTTCATAACATTTCAAAAATACAAAAACAATACAACATATCTAAAATGCAAAAATATTCAAATATATTAAAATTCCAAAAACATTCAAATATGTCAAAACATCAAAAAAATTGCAATTGTATGCATTATTAATGCTTTACATTTATACTACTATGTTATACTTACATTTTTTTTTATGATATTATTTTTCAATTTATCTACATTACTATGCTTCACTTGATCTCATTTGAGTGTGTGCAGTGACATCTAGATCATTGATTGCTTCACTCTACCCATTGAGGGGGCATTCTACTTCTACATTTGAGATAATGATATATATATATACCCATTAGGGCATCTTATACCTGAATATACCATCCAGGTTATGTCATTACTACACCACACACTCTAGTTATCATGTTGATGTACATTATTTACTAGCTTATATATATTACTATATTAACATCTCACTGGTATATAGAACTTTTGTATTTCTTAGCATATACCTAGTCTTGTACTAAAATGTCTTGCATATTTTCACTTTTTACTTTGATTAGTTAGATATGATTATATTTATAGTATGGTTATATACTTTCTTTCCTTGCTTTGTGTTATTAGATATGATTTCATTTTATTTTTTCCTGATTTATCTCTTTTATGTGTGTTAGGACATTTGCCAATGCCCTTTGCTTCTACTAATGTTGTGCCCTAGGATATTTGACAATGTCCTTTCTTTGTACTCTTCTATGTGATTGTTGCTTTCATGCCAACCTTGCTTATTTCAATTGTATTTTATGTGGCATTTGAACATGCCATGTATACTTGCCTTCCAATTTGAGTGACATGTGCTCATGTCCCTTATTTTCTTGGCCCCTTGGCCACCCTTGTATGCTTCTTTCTTCTTGATTTGTATGCTTTATTTCTTATTTGCTTCTCATTTTTTTCAATGCCATGATTCACAAAATGCATTCTCTTGCTATTTTCGATACAGTGATGGACATCATGCTCCATCCCTCCATGAAAACTAATAACTAACAACTAACTAGACTTCCAATTCTAGTTTAGTACTTTGCACATGCTATTACATTGTTATATTTATCTAGGCATACCCATGTTGACCTAATAATCTCTCAATATAAATGATTTTATATCTTGAACTATCTTGTTGATTATCATATCTATATCATGTATTTTTGCAACATAACACACTTGAAGGGCTCTTTCTTTTGAGGATAGTCATTATAGGGTGTTCATTCCTACCCTTAGAATATGGGGCAATAAACAGGGGTTTTGTCATAGTTATCAAAGCTCCTAATAGTCAAAAAATTAGCATTAAACACACCTAAAATAGAAACAAAACATTACACTATTCAGAATAGACTAGGCAGATACTAAAAATACTATAACAATTACTAGATTTGGCCCAGGATAATAGTGTCAATATTGGACAACATCGATGCCACTACTATCTATTTTTGGCACTCCTATCCAAATAGAAAAAAAACTATACTTTATAGAAGTAGGTATAAAAGTAGTATTAACTATAATTTTGTACAGATAGACCAATCGAAAATCAAAAATTTATAATACACTTTTGCACAGAGAATCTAGATATAGGGGGTATTATACATGGCATGATGGCTTTCGCTTCTATTTTTAGATACAGTAGTTAGTATAACTTTTAGATTAAAATCCATGTTTTAGATAGTAGTGATTGGGGGCAATGTGCATGGCATATTTGTTATCTTTTCTTTTTGATTTTAGCATTACCTAGGCATTCTCAGTAGTTATATGCCTTATTCCATCTGTAGGTGGTTGTCATCATTATAGAGTGGCTTTCATAAAGCCTAACTTCCATATTTTAGAGTGGTTTTTATACAAGCTTAAATTCCATATTTCATAGTGCCTTTCATATAAGCCTAGTGTACCTATTTTGGAGTGCCTTTCATATGAGCCTGATCTCCATCTCTGAGAGAGGCCAAGAGTGGCCTAGTTTCCAACATACATTTGGATATCCATGCCAACATTTTTAGAACAAAGTACATTGATGGGATTTAGGATCCATCTCATTTAACACACATTTCATATCAGTATCAGTTTATAGTTTTACTTCAAAGGGCAAAGATGGAGTCAAATAAATATCTATCCTTGTACTCTTAAGCCACTTATTAAGAGGTATTAGACACATAGTCCAAACATCAATTAGCATATGCATTATCACATGGCTTCATTTAGTGGGAGATGATGGAGCCAAAGGGATAACCTTTGAATTTTTTATCCACTCTCAGGTAATTAAGCACTCATCTCGATTCATGATATTAATCTTGGTAAAGCATCATCCAACATCAGTCATTATCATAATAGATATTATATTAGTTTGTGTATCTGATGAGGGTATTCATTCTTTTTTCTATTACCTATCTTTGTATGTTATTATTTTATATATCATGTATCTAGTAATAATTGATATACTCTTTATCTTTCTTGCATATTCATACTTCACAACATGCTCTCTATACACACACCTAACATCACACAACTTCATGAGTTTCACCCTCAGAGGTAAGTTTAGGTATGCTTTCTATTTTTCCTTTATCCTAGTAGTTTGGTTTGTTACATCACTAGAATAAAGTAGGCGTGAATTTAGTCATATAAAATGCAAAAAATGGTAACTTGATTGTGGCTTGTGACACCCAACACATAGGTCTCTCTTTCTTACTCTCATGACCCTCATAAGTATCTTTTTACTTATTCCTAGTCATCCATAGCCTTTCAAACTTGATCCCAACTAAAATAGACCCCTTTTTCCATGACTAATCCATCCCCTCATGCCCCACCAACTCAAGACAATAGTTATATACTTGGACTATAGTGTCGGTGTAACTCCTATCTACTTTTAACTCTTCTATCAAAGTACATTTTTGGTCCCAATGGTTAGTTTCTTCTCGTTCCCCATCCTTATCCTTGTCAGCCTAATGTGAGCATATTCAACCCATGACCAATATATCCCTATAAAAACCCCATTCAAATATCATTTGGAAAGGGTTGGTAAATATCATTAACTAAGAAAGAATACAATAAAGCCTACTCAGCCAATCTTCCCTTATTCTCCATATATAGCTAGCCAATATACTTATATGCTTATTCAAATCTTTACACTAGTCCCTAACCACCTCAAGCACATCTAGTTTATCATTTAACATCTTTATACACACTATTGCACAAAACACATCAAGTGTGAGAACTACATATAGCTTGATCCCTCTTTAGAGTATTGGTATATAGGCAATGTGCCCATACAAGGGGTATGGATACACATTATATGAATATTACACATAATAACGCCCCCCCCCCCCCACCATATTTCTTTAAATTGATTAAAGTACAATGGAGTATATGGTTTGAAGATAAAATCTACTCTACAAGGAGCTATATAGACTTCTAAATACCAAAACTTCATAGATAGGGTCACACAAACATAGAAAAAAAAACCCATAAAGTTTAGTTCCATAGGACAATAGTGGCATAGGTGGACTACAGTGATGGTACCACTCCTATCCACTTTTGATACTCCTATCTAATCATAAAATAAATTTTAGATCTTAGTTTGCAATAGTGTCCCAGTACTGCATAGTGAATATCATATCCCAGCTCAACTATATCAATTAGTTTCCAGCTAAGTCTTCTTTTCCATCTCTCATTACTATTTTTATAAATATCAAAATTATAGTTTAATTTACACAAATTAGTATCTCAATTATTGCATATTTATTTACTAATTTTACTATTTAGACCCTTTAATTAAATTAGGGATAATACACTAATATTCTCAAAAAGGATAAATCAAATTTCTACTATGATTTTATATGATACTCAAAAAATTTCAAGAATGAAAATCAAAACAAGCCACATCCTATAACTGAATCATGAAACAACTAGGAATTGCATACAAATTTGATATATATTTTTACATTCAATCGAGACCCACTATCCTAAATTTTTATTAAAATGAATGTTCACCTATATTTTGATTGCAAAACTTCACAAAAAAATATTCATTTGAACCATTTGAAATGAAATATGTAAAACCATATGGTCATTTGAACTCACAACAACTAAATTCACTCATAAAAACATCTATATATGAATATTATGAAAATCACTATGTCACATCATTCAAGAATCAATGTCTACATTTTTTTTAAACATTATGATTGAATATAAAACTTTCCATCTTTTTTCCAATATGATTGACAAAATAGCAGAGACTTGTCACAAACCAAAAATATAATTTTCTCAAGAAAGGCCCTTCAAAACTCATGATATCCAAATGGTTACATGATCAATTTCCATATCAAATTCAAACATACCATTTTAAAAATGCATGCATATAATTCACCTTGTGGATTCGAAATATATGAAATATAATTATATCATAAAACTCAATAATCTTTTTAATCATGATAAAAAAACTACTGAATCATTCAAATAAGACATAAAAGAGATCAAAAAATAAAAAAACTTATATCATCTCAAGCATGTAGAGACAAAAAATATTAGTTTAGTTACTTATTACTACCATACAACAATATTATATAAAACTATTCAAATCAGTAAATAATTTATATTTCTTCATTAAAAAATACACACGTCTACCCTAGTAAATATAAGTAACATCATTTACAAAAAAATCATTGCATATAAAACACAAGACAACCAAATGGGTATGTTTATCAAAAGAGAAACATTAACTAAAAATGCAAACATATCATAACATATCAAAAGGTTATTGAGATGTTCATAATCAAAATAACGAGTAAGATATGCATACAAAATTCTTTGTTTTTCTTTTCAATATATTCCTAATATACTCATGCATGAGAGAGTTATCAATAGAAGATATAATATACATAAAAGACATTTATTTTACTTTGATTTACAGAAAATAACAAAGTATATTAGCAATTTAAATTCATGAAAATTTTAATAAATGAATAATTTTCAAAATTTCAAATTATTTACACAATAAAATCTCAACCGCATTCTTTTTCCTCCTAAACATACTTCTTAAACGATCATACAATGTATTATTTAAAAGTTCATTCTAAGAAGAAACCATTAATTTCACAAGAGCTCAAAATTGACAATAATAGGTAGTAAAAATACATTTCTCAAAGAGTAATCAACTAGTGCATACCTCCATAGATATTTTAACACAAAAATATCACTAAATTAGGTGCAATCCCACAACCTAGTCTAAGTAGTTAAATTTTAGAGATTGACTTCCACAAAAAAATCCTTGTAAAAATGGTGTGAGACCTAATACATTGAACACTTTTATGTCAATATGGTTTTGGTAATTACTAAAATGAGAATGAACGATGTGTCCAGTAATTTAGTTAATAAAAAACACTACTAAAAGCATTAAGCTAACCTAAATAAAAATGCATACAACTAAATGAATAACAATCTCTTTAGATCTTCTCCAAGTTTTATACAACAAATTCCAATTTCAAAGTGAGGACTATACAATTAATTCACTGTTAAATCAATGCATGAATAAATATGTTCATTGAGCTTTGAATAACATGCCACCAAATATTAACACCAAATGGATTAAAACTAGTGATATATGTATTTAATCATATGCATATAGGGTGATATAGAAACATTAAAAATAATGCAAACTTATCACTTTAATCAAATAAAATTACCCCTCAAATAAAGAACTAACTAACATGACAAATGATTAATATTCTAAATGAATAATGCTAAAGACTTACCACCTTGGATAGGTCATGATATTATATAAACAGATTTCATACAACCTTATAACTCTGAGGAAGAAGTATATTACCTTGAAAATGTGCAAGAGGATTATTTCAATAGTGTGTGAAGAGGTGTTGATACAATTTTATGAAAATACAGTGTTGATATTAAATAATTGTGAATTGAAACTAGAGAGGTGAAATAATCACGACTCAGTATTATATATTTGTTCTTAACTTTTATCATTGTCAAATAAATGTCATAAAATTCATACATAATATAATGTAAAACATCATATCACTTCGAACCATATCAAAACATGATCAAATCATATCAAACAATATCATAACTAAAAAATCAATTATAACAAACAAGATAGAGCATACGAAGATCACACATACATATTGATTAAATTTATATAATGAGATAAAAATATACTATATATGAATGCAGTAGATGTTTATAATCACAATTTGATCAAACTTATTCTAAAAACCATCTTAAAATAATGTTACAAGTAAATAATCACTTAAACATAGAAATAATTCCTATTCAAATATACATAGAGAAAAAATGTTTAAAAAAATGCAAATAAGTTCACCTCAATGAATAAATTTAATCATTATGACCAAATTCATCATATGCTATAACTAGTCATGTCAAGAGATTAAAATGGGTGTGGTTATGAAATCAAGCATTAAATTCCCATGTGGTGATCTCTTTAAAAATGTGTTCAAGTTATTTGCATTTAAGAATGATTATATCTAGATGGATAATGGATACTAACAAATAATTGAGATCTTAGGGACTATTTAAAAAAAAAAACTATAATATCTTAAAGTTTGACATTACTTATGATAAAAATAATACCATCTCTTGAAGTCATTTTTGAGCTTCTACCATTGTAACTTACTTGGTCATGATGACCTAGAATGAGATTTTTTGTACCTAGGTGGCATGTCTCATTGGCATGTTCACTTAAAATAATAATTTATGGTTTTAGGCATTAGTCTATGTTTATTAGTTATATAATATTTATACTAGATTGTAAATCATGTTACATGGATTGAGAAGTCTATCCTTGTAGAGGGTATATTGGATTGTATGTTAGTAGGAAAATAAATGAAATTGAATCACATAGGCTTATATTCTTATATTCTTGTGTATAATAGGAATTTTCCCATTCTATAAAGATAAAAATATTGACTTCCTAATATATAAGTACTAGATTTTTTCTTATATTCTTGTCACAATTGATAATTGCCTATACTATTATAGTCTTTGTTAGGACCACCACACCCCCATGCCTAATCGACTTAGAGAACCATTTAATTAATAATGAATCACTAAACATTGCTAATAAGACCCACTCAATATTCAATGAATTTTTAATATTAATTTGAAAGATACATTAGACAATGCTTATAGCCAAAAATAATATACATTGATAGAAATAATATAAATTTTATCACATTGCAATTAACACTAAAAAATAATAGAAATAATGCTCTATTTATTGTATAATATTTCATCATACATGGCCATTTAGGGTTAAAAGGTTATCAAGGAACTTAAAATGCTATAGACTATCACTACTATTCATGTTCTATACCTAGAATTATCTTCTATTTCAATGCACTTTTAGTTCTTTAATGGAAAGAAGAACTTTTGCCCTCTTCAATACCTATCCATTGGCTAGATATATCCACACCCTCATACTAATTTTCATTAAGCATATGCTATTTATGAAATATACATCACCTCAGTCTTGCAAGCCTTGAAAACTCAGACCCTAGTTTTTCCTCTCAGTTCTAGACCTTTCTTACTTTACATGTCTTGCATCTCCACTTTTGTGGCTCTTGGCCTCTCTCTTAGTCCGAATAGTATTATGTTGATGACATAGGCCTTATATATTACTTAAAATTATTAAAAACTACTTATATTATCCGTTCTCACATTATGATCGTGTACCTATTTTCATACTCCCTAGACACATATCTCTCGAGTAGACACCTATGTCGACACATGTGTCTTGTTCCTACACAAGTGTGTAGTTACATAAAGTCATGAAATTTTAAAATGAAACATATCCTAATAGTCAACCTATTTTCTATTATACAAGATATTCTACAAAGGGATTAGTAAAAATATGATATCAACCCTCATTCATTCCTCACCTAGAAAAAATGTAACATTCATACAAAATACCATTTATATGTGTAAAAGGATTCGTTGTTTTCTCCTATTTCCATATATCATAGGGAAAACACATCTATTGGCTTAAAGTATTGAAGGAGTAGCTTAAGAGTTATATTTTCTAGTTTAAAAGATAGGTCACTATTGTACTTATTTATCACACATTGCATTATTCACACACAAGCTAACACATAGGGGGTTATTACCTAATTATGAGGCCAACTTTAGAGTATTAGTTATGTAGGCAAGAATCTTTAATAGAGTTATATTTGGGGTAGATCAACACCATGTTCTTGCTAACCCATTTTATACGTAGCCTCTATGAATTTTAAAAATTATGGTTTTGATTGTTGGACAAGGAGTGACAATCAATGAGCCAGATATGAATGCACTACAGTGAAGGTGATGATGAACCTAGGAGCAACTAGGTGGTTGTATCCTATTTTAGTAGTTATTCTATACTGGACACCTATGTATAATCTAGACACTACCATTGATGTAACCATCCCAAGATGATGCAAATGTCTAGTTATAGAGGAACATAATCTAGAATTTGGTGACCATTACAAATTATTCTTCCATTCAAGTAGTTAACATGTACATATTTCATGATTGTTTAAGGTTTGAATTTTATATAAAATATAGCTCTATCACTTATGGAGTTTTTACACTAAATTTTAATACTGATCAATTACATATTTATATTTTTTATAATATATTTCCTTTTTTTATATTAAAATGATAAAATTTTAGTAAGAATAAAACCATATATAATAAATACCTTTTATTTGTTTTAGAATTAGTTGTTTATTCTTGTTAGATGTAGACTGCACAAATCACCACCTAAGCTAAAGTTTATTATTGAAGATGAAGAAAGGTATGGAAAAGGAATACACATACGCCATAAAAAATGATTAAATTAATTAGAAAGGATTAATTTTAAACTATGTATTTGGAAAGACAAGAGGAAATAAATTAGAAATTTATGTAGAGAATAAAAGGAGGAATATGGTAGATAATCATAAATTAAGTGTTGGAAAGGCTATGAATCACATGTTGTTGTTAGTTTATATAGTTAGAAAATGTCAAATATATATCGTAAAACCTTATTAAATATTTAAATGTGTAATGGGTGGTGTTCCCTCTTTGATAGAACTATGTTTCTTAAGAATTGAGAAAATAGTTTGTAATAATTTCACATTTTCCAAGTTGTAGATAAATTTCACAAAAGGAACCTTACATTCTCTAAATTGGAACCAAGTGATAAATGGAAACTTATTTACACTATTAATAACAACCGTTATCTAGATAACAAATAAATTTATTTCATATGCATGTCATGTATGAAAATGAGGAATGAAATCTAATGTTGCACCACCATTGAATAATTTAAATAAAAAGAATATGTGTCTCATATTGGTCTAAATAAGGTACTTAAAACTGAACATATTAAATTTTCTAAGAAAGGGCCACATAAATTTTATTCCATATGGATATGGTGCATGATAATGTGGAATTAAATATAATGTTGCACCAACATTCCATAATTTAAATAAAATGGGTATTTTTCTATTGGTCTAAATGAGGTAGTGGAAACTAAACATATTAATGTTTGTAAGAAAATTTATTATGTATGGTTTAGTTCTAATGAACATATTTTTAAAAAGATCTCCTTATTTTTCTTTTTTTGTTATGATCCTTATTTTTTTTTTTAAATCATATCAATTTACATATATGGACTCTGGTTGTGAATTAGACATTTATTAGAACTATTATATATTCTTACACTATATTGTTTATTGGTTTAATTGTGGGATTTTATATTTTGACATTTTCTTATGCATCAAAGTGTATAATAAATATTCATAGTTTGTTATATTTCATCTTTACTCTTTTATATGCACTTATGATAGTTTCAATAAAATTGGAGGTTACTAGTAATGTCCTAACATAATTTACTCTTCCTTATTGTAATGTACACTTTATGTATTGGTTTATTTTATTATTTTGGATCTTGCTAGGTCAACTTGTGAATGCCAATATTTACATAGTTAAAGCTTGAGGTCATTATATGTATAAATACATAAGATAATTTTAAGGATAACACTTCATTAAAAGATATGATAATCATAAATAAAATATAATTTAATTGAATAATATTACATTTAAGATTAAATATAAATAATTTCTATGAAATAAATCTGATTATGAATATTAATTCTTTTTGTGTACTAAATGAGGAACTAACAGATTGTGTTATGACTTGTATCCACATGATTTAACACATACACACACAAACATGTGTGAAAAAAATACATGTAATTTGAGACATATTAAAAGTAATAGAACATAGTAAATTCTAAAATATCTAATGTAGAGTAGCCAAGGTTAGTCCAACATAGAGATATAACCAAATTTCCATCTCATTTGTGGTCAAAAGAGTAATTAGGGTTTTAATCGAAGGAGAAATAAAATATAAAGTAATG
>JARHVA010006641.1:60000-255000 GCA_037957365.1 Torreya grandis
AGAGGAGGAATTATAAAATATATAGAGAAAGGAGAGGGGAAATTTATCGATAAATATATTAGAAAGATAGAATAAATTCCAACCTAGATATATATAAAGCAGTGACTAAGAATAACTTTCTAAAAGTTTTGAAGGTAGATTCAGGCTGAATTCCTACATAATTTGTCAAATTTTTTATCAATGGGTCCATCAATATGGATAAATGATTAGATTGTAATATATGACCTGTATCATATATATACTAATGATAAAATCACTCCTACATGACATTTATTTCATACCTACTACATGTATGTATGTATAGTCATGATACACTCACTCATACCATACATGAATTTAGTTAATCACCATAGTTCACTCCATTTAGAATAGAAATAATAAATCACCCTTAAATAGTTATCCTAAAAAGATAATGTTTACTCTGAAACAAAGATTAGACATATGAATCAACCCATGCATGACCTAAACCATTTATTTGAGACTTGCATAGAGCATGTAATCTTATATTATTATAAACTTATGAAATACATTACCACTACCATAATAAGCACCACTATCTACCTTAATATACTTAAGTATGCCCTACCTAATTTACCTACTTTAGGATGTCCTACATACTTTACTCACTTGAGTACATGCCATACCTAATTAAATAAGAGATCCATATCTTGATCTTCATTATTCCCTATGAAAATACATGAGCCATATCTTCATATTAACTATGTCATACTTACCTTATTATACTTGAGTATTCCATACCTACTTTGTCTACTTGATTATCCCCTACCTATCTATCTTTATTTATTTACCTAATTGAGTATGCCCCAACTATTTTAGTATTCCCTACCTAATTAAATACGTGAGACATATCTTGATCTTGAATACCTATATCTAATCCTTATTTTATCTATTTTACTTGAGACATATCTTGAATATATGATGCCTAATTTAATTTTTGATCCATATCTTTAAATGTGTGTGGGTGATATCATGATTGAAATTTATTAGTTATGGAAATATTGGATCAAGGGATAAAGGCAAGGGATAATTATCAAGTGATGCTTTAAAATTAGGAGATAGGTAATTATCACACACACACACACACACACACACAGATATATATATATATATATATATATATATATATATATATATATATATATATATATATATATATATACATACATATATATATACATATATACATATATATATATATATACATATATATATATATACATATATATATATATATACATATATATATATATATACATAGACATATATATATATATATATGTATATATATACATATGCATATATATATATATATATACATGTACATATATATACATATATATATACATATGCATATATATATATATACATGTATATATATATATACATATATATATATGTATATATATATACATATATACATATATACATATATATATATATATACACACACACATACATATATACATATATCTATATATATATGTATGTATGTATATACATATATACATATATATATATACATATATATAGACACACACACACACACACACACACACACACACATATATATATGAAATGGGGAATTTATTGAGCTATGTCTCGAAAGAAGAGGCGGTATTTTCACCAATATAGAGAAAGGATTGACTAGGGATATTCATGTAAAAGGCTTGAAGGTGGATTTAAGATGATTCATAAATAATTTATATATTTTTTATTAATGGGTGTATCAATATTCATAAATGAATATAATTTAGCATGTACCATATACTATATATATAGTAATAATATAATCATTCATACATTACATCTACCACATACCTATTACTTTATGTAGATATGTGGGCACTCATACTAGACACAAATGTATCTAATCACCATACTACACTCTATTCCTTCAAAAACCATTAACCCTAAACCCTAAAAATTAAACACTAAACACTAAACCTTAAATGCTAAACCCTAAGCCATAAACTCTTAACCATGAACACTGAATAATATACCTAAACCTTAAACCCTAAGCCCTAAAATTTAAACCCTTAACCCTAATACATTACCCCTAAACCCCAAACAATAATCCCTAAATCCTAAACCTTAAACCCTAAACATATAACCTTAAAACCCTAATCCCTATATTTGATACCTTAAACCTTAAAGCATAAAATATAGAAGACAAGCTATTAACCATAAAATGAAAACCATGAACCTAAAATAACAAATAGTAAACTATAAACTATAAACTCTTAAGTTTATACCCTCAATATTAAACACTAAACCCTAAATACAAAAATCAAAATCATGAACCTTAAGCTCCAAACACTGAACCCCAAACCCTAAAACTAAAACCTTGACACCTAAACTCTGAACCCCAAACCCTAATCCTAAAATATTAAGCATTAAAACCTAAACCTTAAAATCTAAATCATAAACCACAAACCCAAAAACATAAAACCTCAAACCCAAAACCATAGATCCTAAATCCTAAAACCATAAACCCTAAACCTTTAAACCTAAATTCTAAAACCCAAAAAATCATCACCAAACACTAAACTATAAACTTTCAACCCTAAAACCTTCACCTTAAGCCATTAAAAATAATACCTAAACCAAGAAAAATAAACCTAAATCTTAAACCCTAAACCCTAAATCCTAAGCCTCAAAACCTAAATCATAAACCCTAAAATATAAACTTGAATCCATAAAATCCTAAACCCCAAACCCTAAACATGAAGACTGAAACCAAACACAAAACCTTAAAGCAAAAGATATAAACTGTAAACATTAAAATATAAGCCTTAAATTATAAAACTTATGCCCTATACCCTAAACCAAACCCCCAAAAATAATGCCCTAAATCCTTAGCCCTTAGCCCTACATGGAAAAACATAAACTCTAAACTCTAAATCTTAAACTCTAAAATCTAAATCTAAACCATAAACCCTAAAAATTAATCCCTAAACTCTTAAACTCCCACCTAAAATAATAAACCATTAGTTATAAACCATAAACATTAACTATTAAACCCTAAATTTTAAACCCAAGCCAAAAACCCAAAACCCAAAACCTTTAACACTACACCTTACTCCCTAAACCCTAAAATTTAAACCATAAATCCCAAACCCTAAACTCTAAACCATAAACACTAAAACCTAAATCCTAAAAATTAAGCCCTTAACCCTAAATACTAAACACTAAGTTCCAAACCTGAAGCCCTCAACCATAACCCCTAACATAAAAACCTTGACCCTTGTACCCTAAACCCAAAACCTTAAGTGTTAAACTAGAAACCCAAAACCATAAACCTAAACATGAAACCCCAAACCATAAAATCTAAAATGTAAAATATGACCCAAAAAATTAAAAATATAAAATTGAACCCTAAATCCTTGGCCTTAACCATAAAATTTAGAAGCCTAAACCCTAACCCTAATCTTGAAACACTAAACCTTGAGCAAAAAATATAAATCCCAAACTTTTAAGCATAAAATCTAAATTTTAATCCCTAGGCCATAACACTAAAACTTGAACCTTACACCCTAATCCCTAAACCCTAAACTATAAACCTTTAACCATCAACAATAAACCCTAAACCCTTAATTTCTAAATCCTAAACCACTAGCCCTAAACCATAAACTATAAAACCTAAACTATAAACCCAAACCCCAGAACCTAAACCATAAAATGTAAACCCCTAACCTTGAACCCCAAATAATAAACCCCTAACCTATAAACCCTAAAATATAAATCCTAAATGGTAAACCATAAAATTTTACATATAAGTACCAAATACCAAACACAAACCCAAAAATCAAAACTAAGAACCCCAAATCCTAAAACCCAAACCCTAAATTGTAAACACAAAAAGCTAATCTCCTAAACCCTTATCCCTAAAACCAAATTTTAAACCCTAAGAATGACCCCTAACACATTTAAAACCTAAACCCTAAACCCAAATCCATAAACCCTAAATATCAAACCATAATATATTAACCTTAAACCTTAAACCTTAGGGATTGAATATAAAACCTTATCGCACCCTTATCAAACATCATCAGTCCTAATAATCCCTAATCACTTTATAATTATCCGTCATTATCCCTCATCATCCCTAGTCACTTTCTTGTCAACCTTCATCATCCCTCATTATTCCTCATCAACGCTCATCATACCTCATCATCCCTAGTCAATACTTCATCATTCCGCATCATACGTAGTCATTTCATCATCATCGTCCCTTATTATTCCTAACCAATAAATGCTAGAACCTAAACTCCCTCATCATACCTAATAATACCTAATCACTCCCTCAATAGACCTCAATGTCCCTAATCACACCCTCATCAAACCTCATCATTCATAATCATCCCTAATCACTCACTCATTATTCCTCATCATACCTAATAACTCTATTATCAACCTTCATCATTCCTCATCATCCTAAAACACTCCATCAATGCTCATCATATTTCATCATCCCAATCAATCCATAATCATTTATCATTTTACCTAGTCACTATGTCATAATTTTACATCACCCTTCATCATAGATAAATATAAAACACTAAACCCTAAACCACTCCATAATTTTGAGACATTATTTTTATATGCATATTGACTAGACATATACTTGAAATAGTGTGTGATCTGATCTCATAACATATAAAACATTCAAACTCAACCTAGACAGATAAGAAACCAAGTTCTAGAGAAAAAATCCAAACTAAATCATCATAGTCGAAGGGGAGAAAAATCCAACGTTCCATCATAATTCCCAAACAAGTGAAAAGAGTTTAACATAAGGAAAAAAACTGAGATTAAAGTTAGTGTCTTAAATTATAATAATATATACTCCTAGATCACAATATTATTTGAGAATAACTCACAAACATAAGAAGATGAAAAATGCTTCAACCATTTTTTTATCAATTTTTGTAACTCAAATAGAAATCAAATAAGCCAACCATAAGCAATATGGCTACAAGGAAAGTTTCAATTTTAAACCATAAATACTAAAACCCAAATACTAAATCCTAAGTTTTCAGTACCAAACACCAAATCTTATACCCTAAATTCCAAACCTCAAACTCTTAATCATAATCCCCAAGATGAAAATCGTAAACCTTTGATCCTAAACCCTATACTTTAAGTGCAAAACCATAAACCCAAAAACCTAACCCAAAACACCAAACCTAAAAATATAAACCCTAAAGTATGACCACAAAAATGTCCCAATAATCCCAACCCCAAACATCATATCCTAAAACTTTAATCATAAAATATAATTTTTAGTCCCTAAATTCTAATCCATAAGCCAGAACACTAAAACCTAAACCCTAAGCCTTGTCCCTAAAAGCTAAAACCTAAAAATTAAACTATGAAACTTGAACCATCAACTCTTAATCCTAAATCCAAAATAATAAAAATTAACACCTAATAACTAAATCAAAACACCAAAACCCCAAACCCCAAACCTCAAAACCCATAAACTGAAATAGTTATGGGGTTTATTCTATTTTAGCACTTAGGTTTTTTAATAAAGATTTTTATAGTTTTTTGGATTATGGTTTTGGGTTTGGGTTTTAAGAGTTATTTTTTACTTTTAAATTTTTAAGTTTTAATGGTTAAGTATTTTGGGGTTTTATGCTAAGGTTTTAAGGATTTGGGTTTTAATTTCAAGGGTTTGGGTTTTAAGGGTTAAGGATTTTAGTCTTTTATGATAAGGTTTTAATGTTTTGGGTTTTAATTTTAAGGATTTAGGTTTTAAGGGTTAATAATTTTATGGTTATATGGTAATGGTTTAAGGGTTTTTGGGTCATGGGTTTGAGGCTTAGGGTTTATAATTTTATGGTTTTGGGTTTTATAGTTTTAGGGTTTAGAATAGTTTTAAGGGTTTCATGTTTATAGATTAGGGTTTATGGGTTTAAGGTTTAGTGTTTTGGGTTTTAGGGTTAGGATTATAATTTATGGTTTATGTTTAAGGATTTGTATTTTAGATTTTAGATTGGTATACATTATACGGTTTAGGGTATAGGGTATGGGATTTTAGAGTTAAAGGTTTTTGAGTTTTTGGGTTTTTTGGGTTTATGGTTTTGGCTTTTTATTTTTAGGGTTTAATGTTTTAGTGTTTAGGGCTTTAATGTTTTATCGTTTAAGGGTTTTTTTTTTTGTATTTAAGGTTTAAGGGTTATATGGTTTAGGTTATGGAGTTAGTGTATGGGGTTTGGGGTTTAAAGTTTTGATTTAACATTTTAGGGTTTTACATGTGTAATTACCTATGTTTAGTTAAGGAGATGAGATGCCTAAATAATTTAAATAAATAATAATAATTAACCACTAATTTGTTATTATTTTGACATTTTTAACTTTACATAAATAGAAACAAATAGGGATAAATAGAAGCTTAGATGAAAATAGAGTGTCATAGATGATCTACGTTTTGAAACATGAGCTATGAGAAATTATGAGTGTCTCAGGAAGGATTATAGTATTCCTTTTTTTTTTTGATAGTAGTGCCTAGTTCTAATATTCTCACCATCCTATGTAATGTCCTCAATATGGCACTAATGTCCTCTTTATATGTTTTGTCCTTTTTTTGAGGAGTAACTACGTGTGTGTCTATATGTTTTATTCCTATATGATTGAAGCTTGTAGCTATGTATTTTATCTAAAAGTCTTGATTTCATGTGAAAAACTATTTCTCTTTACAAGTGTGATATGAAAAATATTTGAGTGTGTCATTAGGATGGACTAGATATCCTCAACACCCTACTCTATAGAGAGTTGCCTACATACCAATACTCTGAAGAGGGATCAATTCCAATGTAGTTCTCCCTCCTACTACTTGACATATGTACAAGTGATTACTAGAATGAGAGTGGCCTTGGATGACTTGAATGTGCTTGATATTAAGAATGTTTGAAAAATAGACTTAAGGTTGTTGTAGATGGTAGTATGAATAAATTATGGTAAAATAGGGATAATGTACCTTGATTTTCCACAAGTTTATCTTTGGTTTTAATAGATTTTTCATCTATTTTACATCTAGTGAATAAGTTTATATTAGACTTGTATTTATATGGTTATGTTGCTTTTGTGATTAAAAAAAGAGCTTAGGATGAACTTAGGAGGGGCACACATTTGAAAAATTAACTGTTGACAAGAGTTAGGTCTAAGGATAGTAGTGCCTAGTTAGGGACACTACCGACATGTTGATCTAGTGTCCCAAATGTGGTGCTAATGTTATTTTGGTAAACTACTCAAAATGCTAGATTGGGGTCAAAGGTGATAGTTCAAGAAGTATGTCCTGATTAGTTATGGGTGACTGTGGTCTACTAACTAAGTATAAATGTACATTTAAGGCTCCATAATAGGTTTATGGCAAGCCTATGGATAGGGTAACTCAAGTGACACTCTTAGAATCTAATTACCTCTTTTATGTGATTACATTTTCTCCCCATTTATGATAGCAATTTAGTAAATCAAAATGACTAGTATAAATGAAAAATAAGTATACCTAGACTGACTTTGTGAGTGAAGTCTACATAACTAAGTTTAAATTATGAAAATTTGGGTATACGTATGTGAAACATGATCCAAAGCAATGTCTTAGACTAAAACATGCAAAAAGTATTCCTTATTAATGAGATAATCATAAGTAAATGAATATGATGAAATGAAAGAACTGAGTAAAGACAGAGGAAAGGAATGAATACACCTCATTAGGTATGAAAACCAATGAATGACCTGGTGACAACCTATTTGCATGTGAAAGTGAATATTGATCATATCATTAAATAAGTTGAACTGAGCTAATGACTTGGTCAATCCTCATATGGGTGGCTCAAGAACTCAATCTAGTTTTGACTTGATCATTTCTTAACCCTCCTTTGTGTCTCCTAATCTTTGTGAATAGCTTGGATAAGACTGTAGGTGCGTCAAATCCTCTCATGTAGGTAGATCTAGAAATTAGGTAGGATATGACACTATCATTACCCCTATATGAAGAAGATGCATCTGTAACTATAATATATAAAGTGTTAAGAGTATCTAACTAAGTAATCTAACTATGTATTTGGATCTGTGACCATTCGAGTATATTAGGTAGCTTTGGACCACTCGAGAATGTCAACCACTATAGATGGAGTAAGTTATGAATCTGGTGACAACCTAGAATGTGATAATAAGTATATATAATTTACAAAATGACATGGAATTTTCTATTTCATTTGATGAAACTATTTGAAGCTGAGTATATATAAATTATATGCCATGTACATGCCCATACTATAGTATCTCATTATACTAAATTTGAATCAAATATTTAATAGCTAAATCTATGTAACTGATCTTAATGTATTAGTTATCATGTCATGCATGATGCCCCTAAATATTAGTAATTTATATGAATCTTAATTTAAATGACTGATTATGAGCTAAAATTTAACATAACTATCTAACATGTGATTCTATCTATAAAAATATGTATCGTACCTAGTGTATAAGTTTGAATGAATTGAATTGTCTTGAAGCTAGGGATATTGAACAAATCCACCGTATAGTGGATAGTAGAACCATGTGGCACTAGTGTCCTAATATGGGTGCTAATGATTGCTTGGTCTTAGGGGCATCTTATAAAATGATAGTATCACCCATATTAGGACACTAGTGCCACTTAGGGGCATATTATACAATGATACATATGAATTAAATTGTCTTGAATGAGCAATGATTAATTTTAGTATTTTTCCTCATCATAATCGTAATATTGTTTCATATCAAATTCATAATAACTTGGTGTGCTTGAGGGAACTCCCTGATACTATGGAATTGACATTTCTAAATTATGCTTTGAACGATCTATTCTGATTTTCCCATTTGAAATTGTGTTTCTCATAGACATACTATGTTGTGGAGGTTTTTTTTCCTATAAAACCATGTTTGAGAATGCTTGTTGGATGAGCATGATTTTGACTTTGAAACTGAAGCTCTTACTCTTTTTATAATATTGCATAAATATCTCAATGTTTTACCTTGATAAGTTGTATCTATAATTGATGTGCCTTATGAAGTTTAATAAACCCCAAACCTTGTTATCCAATATTGTCAACTACTAGAATAGGAGAAGTTATTCCTTTGGTATGTTTGCCCAAAACTTTACCATGATAATCAAACTATTGTAATTATTTATGACCAAAATTAAACCATACTGAATGTTGATCCTCCTTTTGAAAAGGTATATTTGCTTGATTTATATGTACTTATCTTACTCTTTCTTGATCTAATTATGATTTTTGATCCTTTTGTTGTTCTAAGCTATGCTTTGATAACCATTTTTGTAGTATTTCTTAATTGGACCCTTTTTAATTAGTATATGTGTCATTATATGTTGTGTGGATGAAGTGTCACTGTGTGAGTCATCTATATCCATTATCTATTGTATTTTCATTTTTAATACTAAACATGAATTAGTGTGGTGCCCATGCATTCTATGATTTGAACAAAAATATCTAGATTTCCTTATTAGGTCTAGAGGAATTAGATTGATCAACTTAGCTTTAATCATGTCCCTTAGTATCTCACTTGAAATCTTAATTGACCTTTCAATATTTTTGGAATCACTAGCTATAGCTGTAATTTATTATGACATAGTGTTATAATATGTAATATGTTTGCCACAAATTGAATAATAACAAATTTTTAAACATGATTTACACTATTGTGCCTTACAAGCCTTTAGAATGTAAATTAATTTTCCAATGTTGTAATATTTTTATATAACAATTGATTCTGATTTTTTAAAGCTAAAATTATCTTGTTTATACTGATAATTTAATCACATAGAGTCTCAAAAATGTAAACCCTAGTTGTTTTTATTTTAACATTTAAGCACACACCCTATAGGGAAAAAGTGTGATTAGGCTAAGTAGGGGGATTAGTGACAATGTTATAGGCTATGTCATCTCATGGAGGAATGATAACATGAACCTTATTAGAATGAAAGTAGTTATCACCTTCATGGAGATGAGAAGGAGATTATTTAATGTGCATAATATATGACATTGAAACTTTAAACATAGTGGTTAATTTATGTGCTAAACCTTTTATTTGTGTATGGTTTTGCTTGTTAATGGAATTCCATATAATAGAAAGATAACATGAAAAAAAAATAATGCAACATGAAACTTATTTTAGTTTATTATAAACATAATGTATGTATATGTCTATGTAAATAATGAATATTGTAATAATTATTTTGCACAAAGAATAAAGATAAAATTCTATGGAAAGAATGCAACATGAAAGATATTTTAGTTGATTTAAAACAACATGTATGCATATGTCTATGTGGTTAAAGAATAATGTCTTAAATATTTTACTTATAGAACAAAGATAACATGATATGGAATATGTTTACTATTTTATTTTATAGTAAGCATCATCTATACATGTATTGATATCTTTTATTAGTTCATTCTGAATTAAAGGGAATAAACATGCAAAGGAAAGTATGAAATTTTGAAACAAAAAGTAATTTATTTATTTTGTCATTATAATAATAATGATATGAATTAAAATATATTTGAATAAAAAATCTATGTTTTTGGAAATAAACTATGGGTATAAATAGAAAAGGATAAAAACCCCAAGTGTGTCTAGGGTTAGGATTTTTGAATCAAGGGTTTTCTTTGCAATAATTTAAATTATATGGAAAGTAAATTGAAACCCTAGTGCAAAATTTATTTCAATTAGATAGTTGTCTAAACAAAATTAGAATTAGGCAACCCTAAATTGATTGCATAAAATGTGGATAAATGTAAGCTAAGGTTTAAAGCAATGTTCAAAGTAATATGGGTTCATCAAATGATTTAACCTTTAAGGTTTTTACATGTGTAATTACCTATGTTTGGTTAAGGGTATGAGATGCCTAAATTAGTTAACTAAATTTCAATAATTAACCTACTATTTTTTTATGATTTTGAATTATTTTGAGTTTCTATAAATATCAAAAAATAGGGATAAATAGAGACTTAGATGAAAATAGATTTTCACAGATGATCTAGGTTCTGAAACTTAAGATCTTAGTAGTTTGGAGTGTTGTAAACTAGATTCTAATATTAATCTATTCACTAATCAATAGTACCACCCATATGTAGTATCCTCAAAGCAACACTAATGTCCTCTTTATGAGAAATTTTTTATTTTTGAAGAGCACCCGTGCCCATGTATATATAATTTGCTCCTACATGAATGAAGCCTTTAACTGTGTATTGTACCTAGAAATCCTGATTTGATGTGCAAAACCTAGCTCTCTTTGAAAGTGTGAATTGAGAATGACTTGAGTTTCTTAATATGATGGACTAGAGATCCTCAACACCCTGCTATTTAGAGAGTTCCCTACATACCAATACTCTAAAGAGGGATCAAGTGTTATGTAGTTTTCCCACATACTACTTGATGTATGTGTAAGTGGATGCTAAAATAAGAGTGGCCTTAGATGCCTTGATTGTGCTTGAGATTTGAAATGCTTGAAAACTAAACTTAGGGTTGTTACATATGGTAGTATGGATAAATTAGGGTAGAATAAGGATAATGTATCTTAAATTTACACAAGTTTATATTTAGTTTTAATAGATTTTGCATATACTTTTCATGTAGTGAAAAGAGGTGGATTAGATTTATATTTATAGGGTTATGTAACTTTTAAAAATAAGGAAATGAGTTTAGGTTGACTTTAGGAGGAAAACACATTTGAAAAAGTATTTTTTGGGAAGAGGTGGAGCTAAGGACAATATCACCTAGTTGGGGACACTAGCACCATGTGGCTATAGTATCACAAATGTGGCACTAATATCCTTTTGACAGACTCCTGAGAAATTTGGATTGGGGTCAGAGGTGATAGTTCAAGTACTGTGTCTTGATTGGCTTTAGGTGACAACAGTCTATTAAATGACTAAAAATGTAAGTATAAGGTTTTGGAATAGGTCTATAGCAAGCCTAGGGTTAGGGTAACTCAAGTAACACTTTAAGCATCCAATTACTACTTTTAGTTGATTACAAGTTTATGGTTTAGGTTATAGGGTTTTAGGGTTATAGTTTTTATATTTTTATGTATTTTGGATTTAAGGAAGTTATGGTTCAATTTTTATAGGTTTAAGGGTTTAGGGTTTTATGGTTAGTGATTAATATTTTTAGTGTTTAACAATTTTAGGGTCTAGGGTTTAAGGTCTTTCATATTAGGTCTTGGGTATTTTGTATTTTGTCTTGTGTCTTGGTCTAGGGTCTAGGGTGTAGTTTCTAGTGTTAAAGGTTTAGGGGTTTTGTGTTTAAGGTTTTTGGGTTCGAGATTTTTGGATTTAGGGTTTTGGGTTTATGGTTTTAGGTCTATTGTTTTGAGTTTTGATTGTTGGGGTTTATGGGTTTAGGGTTTAGAGTTTAGGTTTAGGTTTTGGGTTTTGGGTTTCTAAAAGTTTGAAAATGCATTAGGGCTTGTATGTGAAATGGAACCATTAAACACCACCTACTTTTAGGATAAGGGCTAGTATTTTTTAACACCTTAGCTTATTAAGGTTCATAAGTAATAAATATATATTAAAAAACATTGCACATAAAACTCTATTATCATAGTAAAAGTATAATATCCCATTCTAGTGCATTATTTCCATGTATCATTCTTTCCAATTCATGAAAACCATTCTTATGTATAGGGGGTTACCATGCTTAGATGTTGGACTTTATTAGCTAGATTATACCTAGTTATAAACATTGTTAATGCCTATCTTTCCATTTGGTGATCCACTCCACTATGGATCTAGAATCTCAATGAATTTAAATGTGTATCCCTTAATAACCCTTAAATATGTGGAATCAAGAGTCCCACTAATAGTTCCATAGATGGATACATTTGGGATTGGCTCAACTTTCATATCAGGTAACTGAATCCGTTTCAAGGCCATCTCCTCACCTAGTAGTGTCATTACAACATCCTAATACTATGTAGTCCTATACTATGACCATTTCAATAAATTAAGGATAAAAAACATTCATGATGGATACCACACCATATAGGAATGATGTAATCATTAGTAGTTCTGCTCAGACCCCTCTCCACTTTCTTATACAAATAAAATCCTCAATGCTACCCAAAGGTATCAATACACCTTATGCATATGAAGAGACCAATAAAAAAGTAAAATGAGATGATATTATTATTACCCAAAGGGTAAAAGAGTCTCAATCTAGGTAGAAGGATAGACAATGTCTTGTTATCACAAAATTACCAATAATAAGCACTAGTTTTGACAAACAAAGTAGAACCACAAAAAGGGTATGGAAGAGGAAGGTAATAGACCAAACTTGGGATGAAATGATGACTATTTTGGTAATGGTAGTGTCTTATGTGAGTTTAGAATCCTATAATATTACTATTATCTATGTGAGTCTAGAAAAAATTGGTTAGGTCATGCATATGTGAGATTAGAATTGAAGCATGCATGGATTGACCCATCTATTTGAAAATTCTTTCAGGGTGAATAATATATTTTTAGGATGACTCTTGAATATTTTTTGATTCCTATTATTATAATAAGAGTATAATAGGGTGATTAGCTACATTCATGTCTTATATGAAGTGATTGTATCATGACTATAGATAGATATCATGTATGAGTGAATGCGTACCTATATGTAGTAGTAGGTATGTAGTAGATGTTGTTTATGAGATATTTTATCATTAGTAAAAGTATGATATAGGTCACATGCTATAGGCCAATAATTTATTCATATTAATAGACACATTGATAAAAAATCCTACAAATTATGTTAAAATTCAACTTGAATCTACCTTTAAAAATTTTACCCAATTGTTCCTAATCAATCCTTTTCTATATATCTAGCTGAGAATTCACCCTATCTTTTGAAGATATGCATCAATCAATTCCCCCTCTCTTTCTCTATATAGGTGATAATTCCACCTCTGCTTGTTTTCTAGCATCCATTAATAATAACCCCTTTCATTTATCCTTTTATTATATAATACCCCATATAATAATTTTCAAGCATGATAATGCCCCCACTTCTTTCAAGATATGTCTCATGTTTCCAATTATATATCAGTTATTTAAGATAGGGCTTGGGTAAGATAGATATAATAAGGATTAGATGTTGGTATTCAATATCAAGATCTATCTTGGGTATTCAATTAGGTAGGGCATACTCAAGTAGATAAGTATAGAAACTAGGGAAATAATGATAGGTAAGTAGGGCATACTCAATTAGGTAAAGGATTTAGGGTGTACTCAAGTAAAATAATATAATTAGTTCATAGTTAATAAAAAGATATGACTTGGGTATTTAGGTAGAGAATACTCAAGATCAAGATATGGCTCTGGTATTCAATTGGGTATAGCATGTACTCAAGTATGTAAAGTAGATAGGGCTTACTTAAGTAGTTATATTAGGTATGGATTAATTACGTAAAAGAAGATAATTAGGGAATATTGAATATAAAAATATGGATTAAGCATTTAGGTAGGGAACACTCAGGATCAAGGTATGGATGGAATATTTATTCAGGTAGGGCATAGTCAAGTAACTAAAGTAAGAAGGGTATGATCCATTAGGTAAATTAGAAAGGTAGTCCTCAATGGTATAAATCTATTACATATGTAACATGATTTGAATTTGTGTTTCCCATTCTATCTTCCAATACTAAAATTCTAAAAACCAAGTATTGACTAGAATGGTTTTCAAAATAATAACTTTTAAACGGTAACTCTTATAGCTCAAATTATTTTCATAATATTCAGATTAGCCCTAATTTATATATTTAGTATATATTTAAATAAATATATTTATTTTTACTAAATATTTACTTAAATATATAGGGATAAAACTCACAAAATTAAAAAAATAGCCTGTTGTAACTTAAAAGGCATACTCCTTCTGTAAAGGGCATACATCATTTTATTTAAAGAGCATATGTGCTTTATATCAAAAAAATTGAAAATTTTCTATTCCTCAAAAATATGACATTTATTAGGTAATATGAACATAGTAAAGGGTGTATTACCTTTGAATATTTATAATATTTCACTTTTCTACTTTCCTTCCAAATTTGGTTTGGTTTTAAGCATGGGGGGTCCAAACAAAGCCTAATCCCTGTCATGGACCAGCCTATATGAATTTTTATAAATTTATGTGTATTTTTTTTCTTTGATAACACATCTAATAAATAAAAATTATATTAATCTATATAGGGGATAACATAGTTTTTAAATATATATTATTTTCAATGTTAAACAACATTTGTAATTATTACTTAATTTCTACACTACATACCTCATTACGGACTATATACATATCGTTAAAAATAACTTTATATTTTTTTGACCATTTGTCTAAATTTTATAAAACTTATATCTAAAAAATATACACAGTATTATCTACATCTAAACAAATTGATTTTAAATAATTTAAGGTCAAACATTTTATGCCAGTACACTTGTAGTTTTAGGTTTTTGGTTGTCTTGACTTGTTAAAATATATATATATATATATATATATATATATATATATATATATATATATATATATATATATATATATATATACACATACATACATAAATACATACATACATATATAAATTATTCTCCACAATCTTTGAAATTTCATCTATTCATATATGAAATTGCATACAACAATTCAATCACTTGCTCAAAAAGAGTGTGTTCGTACACATGCATTCTCCTTATATTTTCATAAAAAAGATAAATCCATCATCATAAATGCATATATTTCTCACTAATTTTTTGGGGTATTGAAAATAATTATATACTTTTAAACTAAATTCAAAATGACACAATTAATATTCTTACGTCATTATGAAATTAATTTTCCAAGTATCTCTAAAATTCTCTTCAAATTCAATTATTGTTTTTTTTTTTTTTCTTAAAGTCACTTTAATCCCAACTTTGTCCCCCATTATCTTGAGTATATCCACTACTAGCAAATGTGCATTTAAAAAAATAAACTACACAAGTTCTTGTGTGCAGTTGTATATGTTTTTGTCTATATAATGTTTCAAAGCTTTACACAAGAACTAGTGTCATTCTATTGTGAAAGCATAATGTTGTATTTAATTATAGAGAAATTTAAAAAGTGTGCCTTAATTTGGTCCTCTAAAATATTGTATTATTTTATGTTTAATTAGCATAGATTATAAGACTTTTAGGAGGAGATTTTTCTTTAATGAACATGTTGTGAGCTAATTTTGTAGTCATTTATAAATACATGTGCACCAAATTAAATTATCGTACCACTATTTATATATCACATACCAATGGTGTTATGTATCATAACACATGATATAGCACTATTAGTTTTATAATTTCATTTTGGGCACATGGTACCCTAAATTACTAGAAAATTAGTGCATGGATTGTAGGGAAGAAAACACTCCTCCAAATAATCTCATCAACTAGGTTGCTACTATAAAAAAAATAAAAGTAACCCAAATTATTGTAAAAATAGTGCATTAATTGTAGTTAGTAACAAACTCCTCCAAATAATATCATCAACTAGGTTGATCCTATATTAAGGAATCAAAATCTGTAGGGAACTAAATGAAGACACGAATATGAAATTATTCTAAAAATCACCACAATATTTTTCTTGTTAAAAAGCAAAACACTAGTTATTGTGGAAAGATTTTAAATATTATAGAAATAGAAACACATACAACTGCACATGAGAATAGATAGACAGAACATTAAAAACAAATCCATGCTTGCAAGCAATGCAAAACTACACATATAAAAAAACACATGCACACAAAAGTAGCACAAAATAATTTAATGAATATTTGTACAATGTAGAAGACTTTCACAAACATAAAACAACTATGCATACATAATAAGATATTTATGCAATATAAAACTTAGATAAATTTAAGTTTAAATCATATTATTTTTTTGTTGATGCATTATTGCACATAAACCTACATATTTTTTCATCACATATATTTTTTGAATTTTTTTAATCATGAGTGGACATTAATATATGGATATTTACTTACATTATTTTCATTTAAAAAGTGAGACATTTTAGGTAAAAATATCAAAAACCAAGTGAGTTAATTGTTGTCACTCAATTTTGCACCCTTAGAGAGGTAGTTCAAGCCTTCTCCAAATTGAGTGGAACATGGGATTACCTCTAGAACTATGGATTTCCTATAACATAGGTAAACCTATATATTGATTGTTTATCTCTATTGGTTTATCTATTAAATATCATCACCTAAACTACTTGCTCATTTGGATGAAAAAGGAGAGAGAATGCATAAATGAAACCTATTATAATGAGGTGATGCACCAATTGTAACATAACCACTACCAACCAACTTTAATTACACTTCAAATTCAAGCCTAATCTACAAATACACTACTCTAAACATGCCTATGCATTAATATTTCTCATGGCGGTTTGTGAATCAAACCTATGCTAGGAAGACTAAACATAAGGTCATGACTTTACACATGTGGAAATAAAACTCACTAAACAAATGAAAAATTCATTATAACACTTCAAGAGGCCTAAAATGGATTTTCAAAGTTGAATATGGATGCAATAAATGACAACAACCTAAGGAATAAAAACTATCATTTAGCAAGATCAACTAACTTAATATACACATTGAAAAAAACTCATAGAAAAGTTAAACTAGATCATTCTTTATTTCTCAAAGGATGAAAATGATTGAGGATTTACCATACTTAGGTGGAGGATGCAAACTTAGCTAAAAGTGGCTCAGTATATAGAGAATATGAGAGAGAAAATAAAAAAGGGTGTAGGGGAGAGAGAGAGAGAGAGAGAGAGAGAGAGAGAGAGAGAGAGAGAGAGAGAGAGAGAGAGAGAGAGAGAGAGAGAGAGAGAGAGAGAGAGAGAGAGAGAGAGAGAGAGAGATTAGAAAAGTGTCAAATGAGTTAAAACAAGAAGAGGAGTTATGGAACTAACTCAACAAGTCTAATATGCCATGTGTATCTCCTCTTTATATGCTTTAAAACTTCAAGTGGTGTGGGAATTGAATTTATTTCTTGACACCTTGATTAGATTCTTGAAAATCCCCTTTTTATTGACATGTTAAAGTGTAATTGGCCTTCTTGATGGTCAGATCTGTTAGGAATATAGAATGATAACAATAATAATGAAATAAAGATAGAATTAAAATTTAGAAAACATAACAGAATAGAGACATAGATTTAACGTTGCTCACCTAATATGGGATACGTCCACACAAAAACTACTATTCATTATTACTTAGTCCAATAAATGAAGGGAAAAACCTGTAATAAATCCACTACAATATCATCTTCACTCTTTCACGTTTACCACCTGATTACAATGCCCTCATATCAAAGGATGGTTACGAATAAAGGCAAAAATGCACTAACTTAATTTTTACTGTTAGATCTAAAACCTAATATTAAATGGTCTAGATTAACTACAAAATAACAATATTTTATAATGCATTTTTAAAAAAAAATTGCTTCTGGGCGGGGGGTATTGCACCCCACACCCGCTATCAAGAACTGGGCATTAAAATAAGATCAGACTCTACCATCAAACAATATCAATTTATTCAAATTATTTAATTTAATTTTGGCACCTCTTCTCTGAACTCAATAGGTTCTCTTTGACACAACACCTCTTTGTCATGCTTTAGGTGTCTAGAGGGCTCTTCATCTCCTTAGGCTTATTTTTCACATAAGTGTCAAAACTTGGTTTTTGCTACTTTAGGTCATCCAAAATTCATGTATGGATTATTCATACCATATTGGACATAAAAAATTCCATTTTAAGGTTTCAAACTATATCCAAAATTTTTTTCTCTACCAAAACCCTCAAAGAGGCCTCATTCTTTATAGCCCTAAAATGAAGCAAACCTCCTTGTGTGGAATTAAGTATAGAATTTCTTAATAATATGAGAATATATTATAGTAATCTCTATGGATATATGTATCTAGGTTCAATTTCATGCTATGAGAGTGAGTGGAGATTTTTTTTATGCCCTTTCTCTCTCCTATCTAGGCCTCATTAAGCCTCCCTACCAAGAGAGTGAAAATGATTCTACATCATCCCCAAAAGTTTCAAACCCAAAAAAAGTGTTTTATATATTTATACATCATCCTCTCCTACCTTCATGCCAATTTTGAAGTTTTGACTCACTGTACGGACCTGTAAAATAGTAAAAATCAATCTATTTAGCCCCAATCTATATAGTTTCATATATTATTTTATCAACCAATAGGATGGGATGGTAATTAGGGGAGTTTTTCAGATATTTTGGATGGTTTTTAAGTTTTTTAATCCATTTTAAGGTATCAAATTTCATTTCTATCTCACTTGGTCTTTATGTCTTTCCTAGGCAACTTGAAAGTGCCTTATAGTCTTAAGGATGATTCATAAAGCATGGGGCCTAAATATCCAAAATAATTACACAATATAAAAGTTTGAAAAGGTGGATAAATTACTATAGGATCACAAGGTACCATGAAAATCCTCTTGATTGTACCAATAAATTCAAGATAGCCTCTCGGCTGGAAACAAGTATTCTGAGAGGTCTGAGAGAAAATTAAGTATGTAGGTACATGTTCCCAAATTGATTTGAGTTATAATTAAATTTATAAGGTATTTTATGTCCTATTTAACACCTTAAAGTGTTTATATTTTTCCATTTCTTTGTCAAACTTGTTGTATAATTATTATTTTAGGCCTAGGGTTTGCAATCCAAATTGACTATCTAGCCCTAACTCACTATTTTCCCCAATTTTTATTCTCTACTAGGATTATGATATTTCATGAAATGTTTTATCAAGTCCCTTATAAAATAATCAATTTTTTCAATGTTATCAATCATCCTAGATGGCTTCATTTGACCATCATCTCTCTAGGTCTAACTTCCTATGTGAGCCTATGTATGCAAGGGCTGTTAGGACTAAACAAGGGATTTTTATCATGTTAAATTATTTTTTATTGAGATTAAAATATTATGATACAATTTAATCACCTTAAAACATTATACTCTCTGTTTAGGTCTCTTGAAGTTCCTTTAGTCTTCTCAAAGTAAGCAACTACTTTTATTAGTCTTAAGCAGGATTGTAAGTGCATGGACTGTATATGCATCTAGGTTAGAGAATAAAAAGAAATATAGTTTTCCTCATGAAACATATAACTTAATTTAAATTTTCCTCAGAGGATATTCATATACGTTAAGACCCCTTTGAGCAACAAATGCCTTGATAAAGCAAGACAAGTATTGGACTATGTATGTAGGGTAACTAGGCTAATACCCCTATTTGGTCACTTTTTCCTGCTATTATATTATAATTATTTTCTATTTATGCCTTTATAATCTTGAGTTACCATATAAAATTCAAAAAATCACACACCTTACTCCATTGTTCTATTTTGAGAGACCTTTAGTTTTCTAAACAAAACCTACATGTGATTGTGCATTCTGTGTGGGTTTGTTATTTTAAGAATGTTCTCAAAATTGGTGCTCTAAGAACCTTTTTCAATATTGAGATCTCTTATATTTTTAAATTATATATTTATGGAATAATAACCTTCTTAAAACCCCTTGAATATCTATGTTTCTATCACCTTATGATTTCAAGACCAATCTTAATAATGAATTGTTATAGATGATGTTTTTTGGATAGTTGACTGTATTTGAGTTTTAAATATCTCTTAGATCATTTTTTGAATATTCCAATTATCTACCCAATTTTTAATAATTTATTATCACCATTTTAAATACATGGGACTCCAAAATCATTAGAAGATCACTGTCTCGAAGCCAATTTCAATGTAGGTGGTTACAGGTACATACTAGAGCATTTGACTAAGTTTAAAGATTTTATGTGTTATAAGCCTATCCCGACCAATATAAAATGCATTTTTCATGTTTTTGTGATATATAAAAACCCTTAAAAAATATAGAAGACTTAAAAACATCACAAAAGTCTTTGTTCAAATCTCATTTGAATGTAGGTTGTAGGTGATAAATAGGGTAGTTCTGAGTGTGTATAGTTATGAGTTGGCTTTACTTATTGAACCATGATACCTAAAATGGATAAAAATTAGATACAATATTATCATTTAATTATATGTTGATAGAGTGTCACATAGCATATTTTTAAACTTCTATGTTCACTATCCATAAACATACAATCTACAGGTGATTGTTTAGGACAATTAGCTTGCCATTTAGCTAGCACTTGGATTTTGTTACTTTGGGGCCTTCATACTCTATGAATCTTTCCAAAATAAACCACCACCATGATGATACTTGGTAATCCTTAAAAACAAATGGACACCATTGAATCTATCTAAATTTGTAGACCTACAGGCTACATAGGGATTGTGTGCTATCTTGAGTTCTTGAAGCTTTTAAGAGTATAAACAGGACTATATGGACTTAAAAATAATTTACTTATTTACATAAACATATTTAACATGAAACAAAACTTCAACCTACATGTAAACCTATACTTGAAATCACTCAAATCAACTAAATTGCAAATACATTGAATACAAAGTCCAGAAAAGGTGAATGAAAAAGAGTGACTAGTTTGAAATTGTATAGAATATATTATTTGATCAAGATAAAATTAATGTATTAGGAAGATATAATATGAGCATGAATATTCACTTAAATACATCAGAACACCTAGATAAAGTCTACAACACATAAAAGTTACCAGGCACTTCAAACTACTCACAAGAGATATTTTTCATGCCAAAAGGATATCCACACGTGCCACCATGATGATTAAATTTTTTTTTTATGAATTTAAAGACATATAAGAAGCTACTACAACTAATTTTATGTATCCAAAAATTTACAATTTCTTTTGAAGTTGCTCTAAACATAGCTTATGGGGGTTTTAAGATCTCAAAAAGCAGTCTGGGATCTTAGTAGTTAGTCATAAATATAATAGCATCAATCCAATGAAAAAACTACACAAGTTATAATTCCATAAGGGTCCCAAACTTTGGCCAAAATATCAGCCCCCAACTCTACCTATACGGCCTATACAATCTACTTGAATTTTGCCTTAACTACTTTGTAAATGGAGAGATGGAGGAGAGAGAGAAATTTCTAAAATTATGGAGCTTGAAACCTCTTACAATGATTTTTATTGAAAATTATAATTCCAAAGGATGTTTTGAATTTATTTTCACTTGCATGTAACTTCAAGAGTTTGTACAGCTTCCTCTAACTCCTAAAACTAGCAGTGAAAATCAAGAATCTACTTTTTCTCTAAGTTAATAATAGGTGTAATAGTTATGTTACTTCTCAAAAATATTTTTAATGTGTCTAGTATTAATTTTTAATTTAGGGAAGTTTGACAAACACAAATATTAGCCAAAATCACTTTTTCACTCATTTTCAACACCTTAAGGTTGGCAAATGATCCTCAAACTTTCCAAAACTTCATGAAATGCTATGAAAATATATTTAACACATGAAATGACCTTAATCAACCTATAATAACCTATGACACAACATGAACATGAGTTATTTCCTCATGACACACCTAGATCACTATATGACAAAAATATGACCTTACCTTAACTTCTCTAAACTAACCTTAAACAATGATAACAAGGTTAAATGAAGAATTATAGGGACCTTATAAGACATGATAAGATCATTAATATACCACATGAAAGTTTTAAATATATACGGGGTGAAAAATTTGACTTGAGGTTAAATTTGGTCAACATTAATCATCAATATCCAATTTATTCTTTGATTCTTTCAATATAGTAAGTAAAAATGTGACATTTTTAGATGCATAATTTTGATAATAGATTTTTTAAAAAATAAATTTGTAAAAATTTAACATACATAAAATTTTCATATATATTTAAATCTTATTCACACTTTACCCAATCTATTTACTAACATATTGCCTTAGCTTACCCAATTTACCAATACATATATTATGGATTACCCTAATGTATTAATAATACTCATTAATCATAAAAAAATGGAGATATGCCTCCTACCATTTATTTTCACTCCCAACACAATAAAAAAAAAAATAGATATTTGGGGTTCTCTTGTAAGCGTGTACTTTTATCAATAGTTTTCAGTAACACACAAAAACCATATGAAGTAATATATGCAATGGAGGTGTACGAGGATGTCACTTATACAAAATGAGGTATACAATTTTTTTCACTTATAAAAATTAAGGTATATGAGGATACAACCATTTTTATTACAAAATAAATAAATAATGTTAAAATATATTAGAGATATAGACAATATTTTTACAACCTTGAGTGTATGCTAAGTTATATATTTGATTGCATTGGACTCATAGAATATTTTTATGTTATTTAATAGCCTTTTATATTATAATCATGATTAATTACATCATCAATAAGTCAAAATTTTATAATATGAAATTTTAACCTATATATGCAGCCCAATAAAATGTCATAAATATTTAAATTATCCAAATCTATGGAAATATAATTCATTTAAATCAGTAAGAAGATGACATTAAAAATTATTTGAAAAGGGAACCTCAATTCCATTTTGTTAAGGAGAGAGGGAAAATTTGGAAATAACCCACTTATAGTGGATAAGGCCAAAAGATATTTCTTTGAATTTTATGTGGTCATCTAAATGGAAATTATAATGTGATTAGATTTGAAAATATCACCTAAGAAAAAGGTGAAGGCTTGGCTAGGGTTTTGGTACGGCTCCATTACTCTCCATAGCTTTCTTTCTCTAGGTATCCTATTGTTGATCCTTTAGGACCTAGGTAGGATAGTCGGCATTAAATATTTAAGTGTCATAGCCTTTATACCCTTTAGGTAGTGACCTTTATTTATGGCTTCACATTCCCCGTCTGAATCTATTGATGCAGGAACGGATGGGGGATTGAGCCATGGCACCTAAACAAGGAAGGAAATTTGTCCCAAAAGTTTACAATGAGGTAGTGAAAATCTCCCTCATATTTACTCTCTTGATGTTATTATAGTTGATCCTAAATTTCATAAGGAATGAAACCTTCTTGCTTCATGTTCTTTGATTAATTATTTTATGGGTAGAGTCCCTCCTGAGAGCCTCCTCAAGCAGTGGCTTCACAACCACTAGGCTGGAGTTAAACTAGAGTGTATTCAAAATCTTAATTGAGACTTGATTTAATGACCCTGATAATTATAAGAGAATTCTGAGCCATGGCCCATGGTATGGTAGAAAATCTTTAGTTGCCTACCCACAATGGGTGGCTGATTTTCATGTCTTTGACGAAGCTAAGCTCAAAGTTCTAGTATGGGTGGAATTTCTTAGTCCCCACTTCTAATTTTGGGTTTCATTCACTAGCTAGCCCTTATGCTTGGTAAGGTTATCTATCATGAACAACCCATGTTTTTCTCATCAAGTCAACACAAGAGAATCTATGTGGAGGTTGACCTAGTAAAGGACCTCAAAGACTCCATTGAAATTCAAATAGGGCTTAATAGATTCAACAAAAAGGTTCATTACATTAACTTACCTAATACCTATTTCTGGTGTTAGTCTCCTGACCATATGATTTGGGGGTGTCCTCTTATAATCCCCCTTCCAGAGTTCTATGATAAAGCACCTTCGACCCAGCTAGCCCGACAACCCAAGTATTTAGCTACTTCAACTGATGGTTGGATGGTGGTCACTAATAAAATAGCCTAGAATAATAACAAAAATATTTATATGGAAAAAACAACCATTGACAAACTAGTGAATACTTTAAACACCTCAGATATGCAATCATCCACCACTGCAACCTCATAGCCCACTAACCCCACCTCCTCAAAGTAACCCCAATAGTAGCTACTAAAAAATAACTTTCCCCTATCATCAGAACCCCTCAAGATATGAGTTCACTCCTTCCTTCATATAAGGGGGACACCCCAAGTACCCATTTTTCATTTGCCTCTCATGCCTCCATTTCCAACCCCATAAATTATATGGTTGTAGATGAGAATTGGACCATTATGGTGGAAAGAAAGGCTTTGATCATAAGATCTCATAGTCCCTTACCTACTAGATGTGAGGACTATACCCAAGGAAAGAATCTTACTTTATCTATAGGTGATGTAGCCCACACTTTGCAGTCCTTTGTGAACTTCTTTGGACCCTTGGTGATGGAGGCAAAGACAAGTATCTTGATGAGTGTTAAATTTTTATTTATTCCTAGAATTTTCATAGACTTACTAAACCTACTAGGAGATATCTAGTATGGGACAGGTGTCAACATTTTGAGAAGATGAACATGCTTTTCCTGCAAGATGTAAAAGTTTTTTGATTTTTGTTATTTTTTGCTCTTCCTACAATTTGGCCCATAGCTATGCCTTTTTTCACTTCTCATGAGGTAGGTAGAGGAAATGTGGCCATCATTATCTCTATATAATTTGGATCACATGCCATTTATTGGGGAATCAACCCCTTGTAAAGGGTGATCAGGGTCCTCTTTGACCTTGATAATAACATTATTAGATTGGCCAACATATACAACTCTAATGATGCTATCGATAGGTCAAGACTCTAGTGGTATCTTTATGACTCTCTACCCAATGATTATTTGGTTTTATATGGTGATTTAAACATGGTGAAATCTCTAGAGGACAAGGCTGGTCACTCTCTCATGCATTGGTGTACTAGTGAAAGAACCCTAGTTTTAAATGAGAAACAAGCTCGATCTATATGAACCTAACCATGGATAGAAATTAGCGAACCATACCTAGTTTTGTTGGTCAAATTTCTATCAAGGAGATGATAAGGTGTTCATCATATTAGATCGAGTTCTTGTGATAGACAACAATTTTTTCCATATCCCCAATAGAGTAGGCCCATCGGTGAAGGTCTATGAGACTATGCTTTTATGAAACCACCATCCTATATCTTTTTAGGTGGATAAGAATGCTATGTCTACTAGGCTACATTCTTCTCAATTCTATCTTAGCAATGCACAAATTTTGCACCAAATAATGAGAGAGTATACTCTTAGAATCTAGAATTTAGTAGCTCGACCTCTTGGGGAAAAAGGATGGATTAAGTGTTGGGAGGATGCTATCATTGGGACCATCACTCTTCTCAGATCATTTCGAAAGTAAGCCACCTTCTTCTAAAAATGAGAGAAGGAAGATTCATATCAAGAGTATGTGTTTGCCTCTAAGGAGCTAGATAATAACCCTTTTAACACGGCTCTCTAAGCTAAATTTACCATGTGTAAACACAAGCTTAAACTTGAGGAGAATTACTAGGTAAGAGGGGAACTAATTAGAGCTCAACTCCATTGGCTGAAGGTTGGTGACAAAGTTTTTAAAGATTTTATTTCAATTTTATGTGTTAGAATTTTTTTTGATAAGATTAAAAATAAAAAGGTTGGGTCTAAAATGCTTACCAGACTCCCACATATCTTAACAACTTTTGTTGAGCAGTATAAGAATTTGTTTACAATGCAAACCAACTCTCCTACTATAGAGGAAGCCTTGCTCAAGTGCCTATTGGCCACTCCATGAAAGATCTCTAAGGCTCAATGTGTGGCTTTTGGTCACCTTCTTGACACCAATAATATTAAGGAAGCTACCTTCTCCATGCCCACTAATAAATCTCTAGGGGTTCATGGTTTCCCCTCTTAGTCTTACCAAACCATTTTGGATGTAGTTGGCCCAGATCTACATAATGTCTATCTTGAAGCCATGATGAGGGGGTCATCTAGACTGACCATCAATAAAGGAAATATTATGTTTATCTCAAAATAAAGAGATCTTAAAATTATCACCAGCTAGAGGCTAATCGCCATGTTGAATGTATCTTACAAGATCATTTCCAAATTACTTGCTCTCAAACTGAGACATCTTCTTCCCCTGATCATTAGAAGTGAGCAGATAGGGTTCATCAAGAATTGTTTCATCCTAGATAATATCATTACAATTTGGGAAGGAAGTGAGTGGGCCTGGCCTCCAACCAAAAATATCTATTCATCAAGATTGATTTTGAGAAATCTTATGACAAAATTGAGTGGCTTTTTATTCTTCATATGCTTCAAACTATTAGTTTTGGCCCCCAATTTGTTTACTCAATTTAAATGCTATTAAAAGATGTTGGGGCTTACCTCACCATTATTGTGACTCATTATCAATGGTTTGAGCTCCAATACTCTATCAGACACGGATGCCCACTTGATCTAGCTCTTTATCTTATTGTGGTAGAAGGTTTTAGCTATCTTTTAGCAGACTTCACCTCTAGGCATTTAATCAAAGGGATCACCCTAACCAATACCTCACAATAGTTTGTTAATGGGCATTTCCAAGATGATTATTTTTTATGTTTTTGGAAGATGAAGCCTTAGTGTAGAATGCTTTGATTTGCCTAGACACCTTTTGTCTAGTTTTAGGTTCATCCATTCAATGGAGGAAAACTAGATGTTATAGACAATCCATAACCCCTAGACTGAAATGGCTTGCCAATTACCATTGGAATTGGGTTAACCATTTTGAGCAATTAAATTTTTTATGAATTCCCTTTTCCTTTAAATCTTCCCAAAATTGAGCTTTGGAAGTATGCCATTCAAAGGGTGGAAAAGAAGATTACCTATTGGGTTACTAAACTCTTATCCATGGAGGGCAAGTTCTAAATCTATTCCAAGGTCCTGAAATGTACCCATGTTTACTATTCTACATGTTGGGCACCATCTAAAGTGGACCATGGTAGACTAGAGAAGCTTCTTTTGGATTTTTTGTGGGCTAATGCTAATGGGAAGAATGGTTTTCATTAGGTAGCCTAGAATTTGTGTTGCCAACCCATAAAAGCTAGGGGGCTTGGCCTCATTGATGTTAAGATTCAAGGGTTTACTCTCACTACAAAATGGGTTATTCACTGTCTCAAAGGGAACAAGGCCTAGAAAATCCTAGTTCAATATTATATTACCTAAGGGGTCCCACTTGGAAGACAAGCCTAGAAAGGGCTAAACTTCTAGACCATTCTTCTTATGCTGGTTAATGTAAAACTTTAGGGCACTTTTGTTGTTAAAATCATCTAGAAAGCTTGGGAGATTCTAAAACCCTCGCTAGTTTGGAAAGGGGAGGAATTCAGGCTAGGGGTTTATATCAATTTAGAATCCCTTTGGTTGTCTCCTTTGATCAATTTTCGTAATGTCCCTTTTGCCTAGGTTCCCTGAATTAAGAGCCTATGGCTCTTCAGACAAGGAATCAAGTCTATTGGGGACTTGTTTTGTCATTAGACTAGTGATTAGATTTCCTAGGAATAGCTTAAAAGGAAATTTATTTTTCTCAATGGTGATGCTAAATCCATCAAATAAATTTAGGAAGTCATTCCATACTCTTTAATTCAAAAAATTATTGTCTCTACCAGATCTCCATGATGGAGAGACTAGAATTGGCCTATGACCACCCCTTTCAGAAACTAGAGTCCCAACTTGGGGTATCAAATTCTAATTCCTAAAGGTCTTCCCTTGGAAAAATTAAATAAGGTTTGGAATATCAGATCTCACCATGCTGCGTGGGCTAGAAGATTTTTCAGGTTATGGAGCATGCCCATTGAGCCTAAAAAATCTCATTTTCTTTGGCATTTGCTCTACCATGGATTCCCATTAAGATAATGGCTTAAGTATCTTGGGGCTACCAATCCCTTATGCCCAGCTTGTGGGCAGCCTGAATCGGTTAAGCATGTGCTATGGTTTTGCCTATCTGCCTAGCCTTCTTGGAATTGGATTCAATCATTGCTCCAACCCTTTCACCTAAGTCTTTCACCTAGAAAATTGCTCTCTTGTAGGACTCAGCCCTTTTGCCTAAAAAATGCAAAAAGTTTTGGATTATTATTTATATTGATATTCTTTTTGGTATATGGAAAGATAGAAATAATGTTATCTTTAACAAGCATCATTTAGATAGAATTTTTCTATTTCTAATAAAGTAAATGTTATCTCCAATTTATCTCTTTAGCTCCTCGACTAGACTAATAAACTCCAAAGAGAGTTGTCCCATCTTTAGTCACTGATGGAGTATTGGGTGGGTGCCCCTTGTTCTTTTAGTTGGGTGCCTCCCTTGCCTACTTCTCTTCATGGTTCAGCTTTGATGTCTATGCTCATCCCAAGGAGGTGGTGGTCCAAAGGCCAAAGAGGATGCTCCTTGTCCCTACGTGATCTTAGAAGGTCTCCATTGAGGATGAGATTACAGTATGGTGCTAGCCTAAACAATCATCATCATTAGGATGGCTAGGGACCTCAATCTTAGCTACAGATCGGTGGATGGTGGGATCCCCCTTATCAGAGACCAACATGATGGATGGGATGCCTCACTTTCTCTACATGATAAGTTCCCAAGACGAGATTTATCCATTTATTTGTAGAGGTCTATTGAAGAATCAAGAATGATAATGAAGTTAATAGTGGTGGATGGGAGGCCTTTAATGACTTTGAGGATCTACCTACTAATGTGGGGTGGGTAGAAAATCCTAATAGGCCCCCACCTCCACCTCCCCCACCTCTATGTTCACAATGGTGGCTTAATTATGTCTTTTCTTTGCCCTTTTTTGGTTGGTAGCATTGATTATCTCTATTTATACTTTTTCATGGTCATTTGGCATGGTTTGGTATTGTGGGTGTGACATTTCCACCCTATTTTTTGTATGATTAGCTATACTTTTTAATGGTATAATATAAACGCATTTTAGTAAAAAAATTATTTGAAAAGAACACGTAGCTTTAGTTTCTAATACATCTAAGAAACTCATAATTAATATCACTTTTTTAGAGTATAGATATAGACATATATATCATAGTATTATATTTTTTAAAACAAAAATGACATTTAAAATTTAATATAAAAAACCTTTGCTGTAACAACTCAAAGTTAAGCAAAAAGGTGTAGTCTTGGAATTTCAAGAATCCAAAATTTGGAAATACGCTTATTTTAAAAAACAAGGTCAAAAAACACCAAGTCTCTACAGGATTAAAAAGAGCAAGGTAGAAAATGTGTTGAAAGGGAAGGTAAAATGAAGACCATAAATACTTATGCAACTTCCTTATCAGTGTGTAGATGTTAAATCTATAACTTGGAAGGAAAATGCCAAAACAATCAAAGGGAGAGTTGAACTAGCCAAAAAATCACTACTCTCATTTTTTTGCTAGCCAGATTTAGTATTTAAAAGTAAAACATTCCATTTAGGATGAGGATTGATTGTAAATCATCATCTAATGTTTCCACAAGTATTCTTAGATGGGTGTTTCTAATTTATTATCTCTATATTAGATTAGTACTAAAAATATCCATATTGATTTGTTGTTTATATGATTTATTGTCTCTATGTTAAATTATGATTGAAAATATCTGTATTGATTTAGAGTTTTTTATGAACACCATGCCATACATTTTGGTAGATGGATATAGTTGTAGACATCAAGAAGTATTGATTTTTACAAACAATACTTATTTTACATTTTGAAGAGATACTATATATAAATAAACACTTTTAAATAAATATATATATATACTCATAAAGATATTACATGTAAATTTGTTGGCCCAAAAAACTATTTAATTGATGGTGTTGACATTTACATTTGATATTTTAATTAGTAATAATACATGAAATTGACGATATTTATGTGATATATAAAAAATTATTAATATTAGTATAATATTTATTTATGTTTTAATCATATTAAAACATATATCATTACATATTGAGTTCAACAAACTATGCACTTCTCTATTTTCCATATGTTTAATTAGGTACAATATTGTTATCGCTAAAGAATTAATACAATCTATTATGTTCAAACTATAGAAAATGGGAAACAAAAGTAAATAGGTTGGAAAAAATGAAAAATTCCGTGTACCACCCCTTAAATTGTTCAAAATACTGCAAAACAATGCTCTTAAATAGTATATTTGATTGTTTATGTAAACATATTCATAGTGATTAGCATTATCATTGGTTATATTAAACATTAAAACACAAGATAATTTCAATTTGGAAGATTATATAGCATATTGAACACAATTTGGAAGGTTATGTAAAATATATATGTTTTTTATATATATTATGTTTAAATATTTTAAAATTTTATATATGATGTAGAATATTTATGTTTAATATATCTTATGTTTAAATATTTTAAATTATATATTAGCTATGTTGAAGGGAACTCTTGAGTAGCCCCTGCAATTCAAAAATAATAAGTGTATTAAAATTATATTAACTGCTAACAAAATATAAAAACATAAAATATACTAATATTTATTATAACCGTAGACATGACAAAGTGGTTCCTATTAAACTTTCCATCGCACATATCATATGATAGTTACTTTATCTCTATTTTTTATTTTTTAACTATGAGAGAAGTTACAACTTATGTACTTATGAAAATAGAAAAACCTGGGAGGAAACAGAACCAATACTAGTACTAGAATTGTACTGTTACCAGATATAAGGGCGTCCAAGTACATACCTATTAACATGGAAAATTTGTCATACAAGCCCCATGGCAATTACACTTAGAGAATAACAACTGGAATATCTATACATGAATGTAAAATTAAAATCCATTGGAGTAGAGTACTCAATGATAGGTATAAAACAAATGTTTTTTTTCTAAATGAAACGCCAAATTATTTATTATCCCCTACAAGATATTAAAATATGGGATTCATAGAAGAAATAATAAGTAACGCAACACATGACTGTAAATAAATCATTGAAAAGCGGTGAACACCAAACATATAAAAATAAATTTCAATAACAAACCATATAGAAAATGTAAAGTAATATATTCATTTTTCATCTCTAACCAAGTCAAATGTGGTTCCCACACATAATATAGTCAAATGACGTTATCTACTTTTTTTCAAGATATACCCTAAGAAAATAAACAAATAGGCAAAATAATGTACTTGAATTTTCTGAAGGCAATCCCTATAGCTAATCCTCTATCCTCATAATGTATGGGAAAAAAATCTAAGCCATCCAATGCAAAAAAGATCGTCAAACACTTGGAGCATAAAAAGGAGAAAAAATACCCTAATTCTTTCTGTCAAGATGACATGTATATAGCATACAACAAGTACAACATCCAATACCCATGTAAAGTCATTTTCATTAACTAAACATAGTATCCAATACCCATGTAAAGGCATTTTCATTAACTAAACATAGTATGATTATATCAAAAAATATTACCAAAAAAAATGTTCCAATGCTATAACATAATAACACAACTTCCTCAAGTTACATTACAAAATTGGAAAACTTTTAAACACAATTTAATGTTTTGAATAATTATGGTTTTAAAGACCCGACTCCTTAATACTAATTACAATGGACGATACAAATTATTAGCATCCCCTACAATACCAAAATTCTAATTTAAACTAGAAATACCCAAATTGACTCTAGTGATAATCTGTAAATAAAGGTGGTCCCTTGGCATGGCATGACTTCCTCAACCCTTAGTGTGGCATGACTTCCTCAACCAGGTAATAAGAATATATTAAGAAAAAAAGTACTTGAAATCCTATTATTTATTTACATAACTATGTGTAATTTGATACCTTTTAGAGATGTACTTGAAGTGTGCTAAAATAACATTATCTCTATAATGCCATTCTCATAAAGTATCCATAATAATGGACATTGAAGGTGAAATTAGGGCACCAACCTATTAGAATACAAAATCCTATGATAATCATTGAATGATATGGTATAATTTTAATTAATAGTTATAACTTGGAAAGTAAATGATAAATTGTCGACAACATATACATTTCTATCTCATTGTATTGACTACACACTTCATTTACTGCATTTAAGGAATTTGACAAAAGGGGGCATCCAGCATGGTAAATGCAATTTTCATGTAGTTACAAGATTTCATGGAGAAATAGTGAGACTTATAATTCTTAAATGGAAACTTGTATTCATATTATAACCTCTAAAAATATTATTATTGATCTTTTCAATTAAAATAAAAGTTTCAAATGTCTTGAAATAAGAAATCATTTTCATTCCATACGAGAAAAAGCTACAAATAACAAATATTTGATATCTATAAAAAAACCTAATTTCATTTTAATTGATGATTAGATACATATTTACAAAAGGCAGTATTTATCAGTGTACTTCATGATATGCAGTTATTAAAAAATTATTCAAATTTATATCCTTTTGATAATTTGATTTCCAAATTATCAATTTCTTCAAGTACTTGATTCCATATGAAAATGGATAGAAAATATTTATGGTAAAATAAAATAAAATAATATAATTAAAAGTTCTAGGATGTGTTTGAATATACACATTCACAGAATCCATTTATGAGTCAGGTGAATTACCTGTACGAAAGGAAAAGTGGAAAGAACATTGAACAAAAACTCAATTTTACCTTTCTTGGTACCTTGAAAGGCTACATTACATGTTTTATTTTTTCTAAAAAGCAAATTCAAATTTTAAGCTATTAAATCAAACCCAAATGACATCAAATTACCTAGCTTTAGAATGATGATTCTTTAGGTTTCATTAGATACAACTACATGATTCTATGCATATTACATTTGACCTCGCCAATCACTTTCCAAGTGTGTATATGGGTTTCCCACATAAATTGATAATGTTTAAACAAACCATTTGATTATTTACAATAAATAAAATTATAAACAAATTTATTTTATTGCATAGCTTACTAAGAAACCTTATAGGTTTATATTAAGATTATTAAAGGTATTTTTGTTTATATCATGCATGAGTTTTGCTAGCTTAGGCACATATTTACTTATGGACAATGTTTTAAATATTATTTCAAATAATATATGGAAGTTGCTAAAATGCATGGAAAAATAAATGAAACCTAGACCTACATAACTTTCACCTATAACATAGAACACATGTATTCTTAACTAGGGAAAGCAAAATTTTCAACAAATGGGAACAAAATACTTCAAAGTTTATAGTTTGTATTATAAAGCAAATTTAATATACAAATGACAAATGTATTTAGTTAATTTTAATGAATAAAAAAAAATTGTAGTTCGAGTTGCTATTTTTTTTTGTTTTAAAGTTACTGAATTGTCGAGGAATTTTTTTATCAAGGGGGTTAGTTATAGGGAAAGAATTAATTTGGACTGAGCATGGAATTTTAGCAATGTTAAATGATGATATTTAACATGAGGAGAAGACTAGATGTGTCAAACAAGGGTGAGCACCTACTTCTATCAAGCAATTACTTATTATTTCAGACATACAGTACGACTAAAAACATTTAATTTTTAATGGTGGTTCCATGGATTTAAAGAATGAGTCCAATATGATTGCAATTCACAAAGATTTCAATTTCCTTGATTTACATACATATGTTAATAACGTATAATTGTTTCAACCAATTAATATATATAAAAAATAATATTTTATATTATCAACTAAACAAATTACAATTTATTTATGCAAAATAATTACATATTTAAAAATGCGTAAAATTATGCAATTTGATTCAACAAAAAAATATTATTTAATAAATAATTCAAACAAAATGAAACTAAGATGTATCCCTCAGAGACTAATAAAAAGATGATACTAAAAATTATTTAAAAAAGAGACCTAATTGATAATGCATCTAGTATCATTTTTTATTATAGAAACCAGCATTATGGACATACTTGCCATAAGTCTATATCCTATAAAACTAAAATAAACATTTATAATTTACTATAAATAAAACCATTGCATTATTGTAGATTATAATTCATAAGATTTTTTCAAGATAGATTGAGCAAGGTTGATATTATATCAAACAAGACGTGGAAAGCACAGAAATCGGGGGGAAGTCTTAAAAAAAATTAACCTTAGATATCATTCAAAAAAAAATTAAACCAACCCACATAAGCATCTTGGTCATGGTTATAAAATACGTAAGATTATCAATCTTATCTGAACACCAAGAATGTAATTTCACCTTTCTCCACACACTATCCCCATCTCTTAACTTATAAAGTTTAAGAACCATTTTACCCATCTAGTCGAGAACTGGTCCCAACTTGTTGGATATGATGCTTTCTTATTATAGATTCAAATTGGATCATGTCAATCCTTAGTAGGAATATTTTTGGAAATAAGAATGTCCTTAGTTTGAACATATAGTATTTAGCTAAAAGTAATTCCTTCTTGGTGGAGTGCTATTTTTTTTGGTGCATTGTTCCAAGTACCATTACAATAGTAGAAAACTTCTTCTTTATGAATTTCAACTATTTATAGGAGGATTCCATTGTATGATTCATCTGAAACATATATCTAAAGGATAATCAAACCATCTTCTTAGAGTTTAAGATTGGGTAATGTTCTTTCTATTTTATCTTAATGATAGCTTCAGTTATTTAGACTCTCCAAGGACCAGATTTATTTTTAGCCTATTTTGTATAATATTCATCTCTTTGTCTTGATTTTGATAATAGGGAGAAAAATAATTCAGAGATCCTAAAAATATTTGTAACTGAGTCTTATCATTGATCTTTTTGGAAATTTCTCTAAAGATTGTAAAATATGAGGTTATAATACAATATTATTTTTACAAATGTTTAACCTTAAGAATTTAATGTTAGTCTTTTTAATTTCCACATTTTTATCAAATAATACAAGGCCATTTTATTCACATAGTTCTAGAAATAATTTTAAATGTATTAGATTACTATTGAGTTTTATCGACAAGATAAGAATATTATCAATGTAGAGAGCGAAATACATAGCATAACCAAATATGTTGTCCATTCATTTTTGAAATTTTTAGGGAGAAATTTTTAGGCCGAAAGGCATCAAGTTCCATTCATAATGCCTTTCTCAAATATGGAGGACAGATGATGTTTTGTACATATCCTTTGAATCGATATCAAATTGGCAAAAACCACTCTTTAGAAAATTTTAAAAAAATATGCAACATTCCTTTAATTTATTTACAAGCATTATCTTATTAGGTTTAGGGTGCCTCACTAAAACTATCTAATGATTTAGCTATATATAATTAATAAAAATCTTCATTTTTCCTCTCTTATATTCAGAATGCTTGTTTACATAAAATGCAGGCGAAGCCCATTCACTATGGAATTTTTTAATTGGTCCTTTGGATAATACATCCTTAATGACTTCTTATCTTACTTTAAATTGTTTTGGAGATAAATGAATAGTATTGGATTTGATAACTTTGGAATGGTCTATTCTATATTTTGAATGAAGCTTTACAGTGTATTTATCTTTTGAGTGATTTATAGTGGATTTGATAACTTTGGTATGGTCTATTCTAGGTTTTGGATCAATAAATACAATTAGACTTTGACCTTTATGGTCTGTCTGATTCCTATTTTTTAAAATGCATTAGGTCATCATGGAATTCAATTTGCTTTTTCATCAAACTAGCCTTTCCCTTTAGGATCACCATGTTGGTTAGAAAGATCTCAGAGGTCAGCTTGAAGGGTAGGAATCAGACATATAGGTATTTTTTTTTCTTGTGGAGGATATTCTGGAGCTGCTTTATTCTAGATTTAGGATCAGAGGCAAATAACATATTATAGTAAAAGACCTCGGTATCAAAATCCTTAGGTGTTGAGAGTGGATCAAATTATTTTATGTGTTTTTTACAATCATTTGCTAAAATGTCAACCTTATAAGTTATGGAATAGATTTTAGAATCAGAATCAACTTTAGAAATTATCTAGCTTTATTCTTGTGGGAAGATTGTTAAGATTCTTTTGAGATTATTTAAGTATTTCTTCTTATTGGGACATTTCAGGGATTTATGCCCATCTTGGGCACAAATGTAACATTTGATATTTCATTTCCCTAGGATTTTTATTTAGGATTGACCTATGCTTTTCTTATAGAAAACTTCCTCTTATGCTTAGGTGGTTTATCATGATTCAATCTTTTGCTTATTTTATCTTTCTTATGACACATGCAAGAAGATGGATCATTACCATAATATTCAACAGGGTTATTCCCTATACTTTTACAAATAGTCCCATTTATTGATTACATCTATATTTTCTACAAAGATGTAGTGTCCTTGTTTTTACACTAAAGATATATATACTCTTTAATAGATTGTATAATATGTCAAAGAGTATTTTTTCAATGGTGGACATATCTTTAATATCAAGATATTTTTTAATTTCTATATGGGCAATAACTCTATTAGCTATAACCTATGGAAAAGAATTGATAAATTATTTGTTTCATTCTTTCGACTATGTTTAGTTTTCTTAGAAAGAAGGGCAAAATCACATTTAAATTTATACCAATATTTGATATTATGTATCTTCATTCTACAGAGCCTATTGTATTCGATGGTATCTACATTTTTAATGTCTCTAGCATACTCATATAATAGAACATAAACAAAGTTTGTTATGGAGGTACTTAGGATAACTCATTATTCTGTAATCAAGGATTCTCACAATCCTTTAATTCCTTCATCTATGTTTTAAATGATTAGTTCCGTCCCTTCTTATATTTTTCCAAATACCAAGTGTTTTGTTTCAACCCATCCATGGATTTTCTCTATTAAACTCTAAATCCTATATCTTACATTATTCCCAACTTCGCACCATCTATCAATGTTCAAGGAATAAGGTAGTATTTGGACTTGTGTGAGATCATCAGGCTATCTAGTTTGTTTCCATTTGATATCCTAGTCAAGTTCTTCTATAGTTTCATGATTACCTATTCAAAAGGTGGCTCTAATCCTATGGTTCATGGTCTGATCAATGGATGATTCAATGTTGGAGGATATGCTTCTTCCAACCATCCAAGTGTACCGGTAAGTATAACTTTTTCCTGTTTTTACACCCTTAATGTTATCAATTAGAGGATCAATCCAATCCTATGTAACATCCAAGTGTTATATGATATTTGGGGTAACTAGAGGTTTTTTTCTAGTTAAATATTTCTCCTTCTTTTCCATAAATGTAAAGGCAAGCACCTGTAAATTATTATTTTATAATCTCTTGACCTTTGATCTCTTTATAAATTTGTAATAATTCTCTAAAATAAATTGTATTATTTTCCAAACTCTCAATCTCTAGTAGACATGATCAAAATTTTCACTAAGTATATCAACAAGGTAGGGTCTAGATTTGTCTTGTGAAGTCCCTCTAGCTTGTCAAATATATTTTTCTTATTTAGAAATGCATTTTATTGTAGATTTTTAATGAGGATATTTTAGGAGTAGTAGAACTAATCTTTTATTTTATTAGTCTGAGTGGATTTGTTTTAAGTGGATTTTTGACAGGATATTATAACTCATGTATCTAAGTTAAAATGAGTGAAGTAGATCCTAGGAAAGCATCAATCCTCTCATGAAGATATTGGATCTTTCTATCGACTTCCCAGTTCTATTTATCTGAGCCTCAATGAATTTGATCACAATTTTATCAATTTGGTATATGCTTATGTCCATTTTCCTAGTTTGGAGATTTGTGCTAAAAGAAACACTTAGAATATATGCTACATTGGTCTGAATTATCTTGAGAAAATCATTATTTTTGGTGTTATCTATTATTAATGATTTCAAATAATGTTTTATTTATTACATCTCTTTTACCTCTAGTTCAAGATCTAGTTTTTTTCTATGCTAATTTCTATTCAATATGTTTTTTAATCCCTATAGTTTATTTAGTCATAACAACTTATTTATTTTTTCCATTGACAAGTTATACTATTCTAACCTTTTCAAAAATTATTTCTCCTTATTTTATATCATTAAAACTAACTAGTGCAGACAAATCTTTTATTTGGACTAAGGGTTTTCTCTTCAATGTCCTTATAGTTTTATCCAAGTGATTTATCATCACAACTATCTCAAGATCCAAGACATCAATATTTTTTGATAACTCAATAAGTGCTAGATTACACCAATTTAGTTGTCTTCCAATAGAATAATTATGCTTTCCTAGGGTAACAGCTTTTGTAAGATTATGTTGCATGATGAACTGACTGTCAACATTAAAATTTACATAGAACTATATAGGGGGAAATCATCCCATAGACCCTAGAACATTATATTTAACTTCTACCCCATTAGCTTCTTTTACTAGGGTGGTTAATTCTTTTGAGGCTCCTTTTGATAGGGATGCTTCTAGTTTCTTCAATTGGTTCCCCTTTAAGCATATTTATATCCAATACATTTTACAATTTTTTGGGTATAGCTCATGCAAGCATCATAGTCTGTATTATTTCCAAAATGGTTATCTCTTAGGTTTACATATGGGTTACATTCGTCAAAATTTGGGAGACTATGGTAATCCATCCAATCAGATTTTGATGTAATAGATTTCCTAGGAGGAAGTTCGATGCTTTTAAGTGATTCCAAGTTGGTAATATCAAGAGGTGTTTTAGAAGACTCTGTTCTTCTTAAATTTTATTTTCTATATCTTTATCATTGGCCATTATCTTCAAGTAAGGTGATTTTTCATATTCCCTTATTTTATTTTTAATGGTATAAGGGTAAGTTATAGAGTGTATCTATGTTTCTTCTTTGGTGGCTTATAGACACAGGCAGTAGATCTTGTGACCCATTATTTTTCTAGGGAAATACTTTCAAAATTGATTTGGATTATCTTAACATGTGCACCCGTGGTCTTAATGTTCGGGGAAATCATCATGATAGCTAACAACTTTTGGGTATAATTAGATGGTATGAAAGGGTACTTAAAATAATAGACAACCCACCTAGTAATAATTTTAAAAGGGATGGATTGTGGATCCATATCAAGGTTCTTGAATTTCAAGTTACATTTTAACATGTCTAGCACAGTGGGATCTTCAAGATCGGCCATGAAATTGGGGTAAATGCTATAGGTAAATTTTTCATCATTAACATTATCATTAATGGATCCTAACATAGCTTGTGCAATATTTTTCATGTGACTATCAACTAAAAAAATAACATAGGAACATCCAAGCCTTATCGAAATAAAGGAATTATAATATATAGCCGATTCTAGTTGTCCTATATGAACAATTCTATAACCTTTTTTATAAAACTATTATCATCTTGCTCAGAAGCTTAATTCTAAATGATGGGACTTCTTTTCCCTTACTAATGAAATATATTGTTGTTATTATTTAATAAAAACAATATATAGAAGATTGACATGAAGGAATAAAGGATAGGGTATTAATCAATTGACTATTATAATAAATGAGAAGGTTATTAATAATGAAGAGTAGTTATTGAAGATTAAAGTCTGGTTTGTTGTCTTCTATATTTAGAATTCTATCTATGAGTTTGAATGGGTAAGATAGGATGGTGTGAAAGACAACTTTTTTATTTGTGTGTTTCAATAAAGCTTTGTCGAAAAGAAGGTAAGAATATATATATTATAAATTTTTGAAGCGATATGTATTGATAAGAATTGTAAGCACTTTTTATTATAGAAAACTCTTCTATTATATTACATTCTAATATACAAAGTTTTCATCACATACAGTAAGCTAGGAGTGTAGTGAATGTTTGGAACCCAAACTAGTCACTTCCAAATAAATGAAATCAGCTTATTTATAAATTAAACCTATTGATCATGGATGTACTAAATGTGAGATTATAAATCGTTCCCATCAAGGATGTCAGTTCACAATTTCTCAAATTATATCCTTTCTCTAAACTTAAAAAAACCTAGAAACCATAAATTTAAGATTATAAATATATGAAAAGTTTCAAACCCATAACCTTTTTTATTATATAAAATCTATGAAAAATGATAAAAATGCATACATATAAAATAGATATATTTTCCCATGCTTCATGTTAATGATAGGAAACCAACAAATTTTGGATCAAGAAACAACAATAATAAAAGAAAAAAAATTACTTATGAGCATGTCCTTATGGGAACCAATAAAAATACTACAAAAAGGCCTAATAAAAGAGGCTTCACCAAAATTCAAAGGCCGTTATATGTGTTTTCTCCTAAATGTTTAAAATTATATTAGGGGGATTTTTTTTTTAAAAAAAATTGATGAATGTTTGGATAATTTTTAATATACAAGCCAACATGAGAATAACAATATAAGACTTTCGTAAAAACCATGACCCTATAAACATGTATAAAAGTTTTTAAAAAGAAGAAAGGACATCCTAAATTTAGGACAACAAATCTAACAAATCTAAGCAGGGTTTTGAACCCATTACCTATTTTATCACCTCCTAAGCAAATCCATAAATATACATGCATAGAAAGGAGAATGATTCTCATGATCCATGCGACTAATAAACAACTCCCATATTTTGAATGAATCAACAACAATAGTCTAAGGCCTTTCTTTAAGACAACATACTTATGGACACTGATATAAATAATATAAATATACCTAAGAAAAGGCATCACTAGAACGCAATGGCCACCACATGAGTTTTTGGCCATATTGCTTAAAATTAAATAAATAAGCCTTCTCTTCTTACGAAAAAGTATTTGATAATTTGAAAAGATTGAAAAACATGGGCCATCATGAGAATGATAAGATAGGGATTTGGTAGAGATGAAATCATATTTCGATAAGTTTGTATAAAAGTTTTTGATAAGAAGAAATAATCACTGTGGGTGTATATTAGATAAGCACTAATACTGATAGCCAATAATCAAATCATTACTAGAAATCATCTCAAGCTTTATGGCTATTGTCATTGCAAATTGAAGCTTTAAACTAGGATGATATAGACAATTATTCACAAATATTTTCCACCACAAACCTTATTACAAAAATGATATTACTGTCTGCAAACAATTATTAAGATAAAAAAACCAATCTTACCATATCCATGTAGAGACACTAATTAGAGCTTGACTCACCTTACAGTGGTGGATTCATATCCAATCTCTAGTCTATGTTAATTGGGTTATGAAATTGAAATGGGTTTGTCATCCCAAAAAGTGAACAAAAAGAATGGTTTCACATTAAAAAAATGAAATAAAATCAATTTTACAATTAACTTAAGAATGATGGAAAAAGTAGTAATTTTTATTTATTAAATTTATTGACCTCTCACCTTACCATGTTTTTTACCACCTTATAAGTAGACAACATGTCACTGAGCATACTTTACCCTTATAACGTAACCACACCAATACATATCATACATTAAAAACATTAAAATGTGATTGTATTCATCCTCTGACATCAAATGTGAACAATCAATCTTATATGTATATACTTATCGACATAATTAAATATTTTCAACTTATTAATATAGTGTAACTAACACAATTCTTGTAATATAATGTGATGGCTTGTGCATAGCCATACATTATAATCTAATCTAAAGCCAAAAGTGGGGTTTCTGAGAAATAGTTTGGAAATAATAAGGTTGGAGTGCATTATCGCCAAATTCTTCACCATTTCAAAAAGGATGTTGTTTGAAAAGATGACATTGGAGGATTGGGAAAATGGTCACATACGGGCCTAAAAGTATATTACGAAGAATATTTTTTTATTATTTTAGGGATAAATAACAATAAAGAACGCCTAAGATTATATTTTATTCTCTAGTTACATATTAATGTATGGGTTGAATGATTATAGTATTCATATCTATATTAGATAAAAATTTCTGTTAGACTATGCTGCTAATATAAACTATAGAAAGTAAAACCATTATGAATTATTGTAATTAATATAAAAAACTTTTCTCTCTATTTCTAAATGGTTGAAGCACTTCCTAATAGGATGAGGAAAAATTTCTATGCAATCCACTTTCCTAATATTATAATAGTAAAACTTCACAACATGGTTATAAATGAAATCTAAAAGAAATGAATCAATTAAAAAGGTGAGTTCATGTTCTAAATTTTTTTAAACATTCTTGACCAAAAAACGTTATTATTAATTTTATCGATATTGTTAACTTCGATTATAAGGAGAGAGTAATAACCCAATTATAAGGAGATAGTAGTAACATGGAATTGATAATAAAAACATTAAACTTTGTATAACTTCAATAAATTTTGCACCAATGTTTTAGAAAATTTTGAAATAGCATCACTATTATCTTTATTTATAACATTATCTTTGATATAAGGAGATGGTAATATTTTTTTATTAATGATCAAGTAAATAAAATAATTTATATATATTAAGTTGAATATGTATATGTATGTATAAAATTAATGTAAAGTTCATCCAAAAAAATTAAGATATTTTAGGGTTGAAAAAGGTGCTTTTATTGACATCAATATTTTATTAATTTTTTTATAAAATAAAAATTATTTCTTATCTGAATGTACAATAATTAAATTAATAATGGATAAAATGAGTTTGCAAAGAATGCTAAAAAGTATACTTAAAGAATCATTTTCTCATCATAAAAACATATTTTATTGTGGAAGATAAAATCATATGCATTAAACCTAATTAATAATAGTCAGAATATTACTTTGTTTTAGTTAATATGAATTACATTTTTAATTAAGACAAACAAAGAAACATGAATTTATTAATCATTGAGAAGATTAAAGTAAATTTTTAACCTAATGAGATAACTATTTATTGTGTGTGTGTGTGTATACAATCTCATAATGGTATGCTAATTATTTCATAAAACACTAACACATTGTATTTTCTTCAATTCTTTAACATAGCGAATATAATGAATTATTTTCCCACCTTTATTTTCTTATTCATAACAACTTCTCTTATTATAGAAGAATTAGATACATTAATCTTAATTAATAATGCTACGAATATTCATCTATTTTAATTAAGACAAATTATATTTTGATAAAATAATTTTCATCTTCTTTCATTAGATTATAAAATATTTCTTTATATAATCAATAAAATAATACTTAATCTATATATATATATATATATATATATATATATATATAATCCCATAATGATATACTAATTATCTTAATTATTTCAGAAGTCACTAGGATATAATATTTTCCTCAATTATATAACATGATAAATTGCTTCCCTTACCCATACACGTCCACTTTAAATTCTCTTTTTATTCAATGTTTAATTAAGATGAGATGGCAAGAACTTGATTATGCCTTAGATATCATATTTGTTAATATGATTCTTGAGGTGAGTACTTGTTCATTATGTTAATTATTATTTTAATTAAAATAAATAATTTTTTAAAATATTTACAATTATATAAAAAAGTATTAAAATGGAAAAAAAATCTATCATTTGAAAATAATATTTTTGTAGATAAAATAGTGAATGAAAACATCTATTTTATATCAATTACTAGTTTTAAAAAAAATTTGAATACAATGAAATTTTACTGATCAATTAAATAAAAGATAATCAATTGAACTTTCTTACTCAAAAAAGTGACAATATAATAATATATATATTTTTTAATTATAAAAACTTAATAAAATTTATGTTTAATTTGTAACAAAATATAATACATCTATATTTTTTAAAATATTTTTATATTTATAAAATATTTATTATAAATTTAATTTTTTAATAAATTTAAGTTTTATTATTTTTTAAAAATATTCTTTAATCACTCATTAAAACGCCTTATTATATTTTACCTCAAAATTAATACTCCTTCCATCTCTAGCCTTCCAAGCCAATTTACAATGTATGACTTAATTGGTTTTAACCATACAATATCAAATATGAGTACCGTACATGTAATTACTAGTAGATGAATGAATTTGAGCTCCTCGTCAAAATAAATATCATAAATGAGTCAATTTGGGCCACTATGTTTTTTATTTCATTAATCAATATTCAATAAACATTTGTATTGGATAATTATATGCTTTAAGGTCTAACAAACTATTATATTTAGGAGTGATTAGTATAGCCAATTTAACCAGACGTCCATGGTTTGCGTTTTCTAGTCCTTTATAATAAAAATTCTATTGTTATTTATCAATTTTATTACGAATAAATAGTAGAAGTCAACACTATACAAAATTGATATATACCAATTCTTATCAAACTTTCCTGATGAATGATAAGAGATCGGCTTTAATAAACCGTCTATTAATATTTTATTTGTGAACTCACTCTTAATCTTTTCCACTAATTACCTTGTTTAACTATATATAAATAGATTTTAGGTCCAAAATGATTGAAACTATAAATAAATATTAGCTACATAATACTTATAATGGAATTTTAATACCCATAAACTTAAAAATATATTATATTTATTGAATGTTTTTAATAATTTTCTTTTCAATATTTAATAAATTTATGTTAGATAAATATAAATAATTATTTATAAGCCCAAAGTTTATCTTATGACATTGAATGTAGACCATATGGGGACCATCAACTAAGTAAACAACGCAAAGCCCATTTATATATACGCACACCTATTTTCAAGATATTAATATTGTGTAACTAAGAATAGTATTAAAGGGGAAATTAAGAGAATGCTTATGATTAGGTTTTTATCCACCACTAGGGTTTTGAATAATTCTATGAATGGTGAGGGAGAAATTGTAGATGTAGTGGAAACAAGGGTAAAGACATTGATAGGAAATGGAAGCCATGACCATTTTCTTCCTTTGCAGTTCCTTTCAACACAACCTAGATTGAAGCATACAAAGTTAGATGCAGAGTAAGCGATAAATAGTTGTTTGGTGTCGATCATAACTACGATTAAGGAGAAAAATAAAAAGATAGAGGCAACCTAGTTAAGGTTCGACAAGGACTGAAAGAGGGGGCTAATGTGATCCAATTCTAATGGAAGCTAGGGCCCCTCTCAAAATAAGGGATCTAAAATGAACTTGTTTTAAATGGAGGTTAGAGACTAGGATGCCCTCCTTGAACGACAGAGGTAAAGGAAATATTACATGCTTGTTTTTAAAACAAATATTTTGATCTTCACCATACCCAGGTAATTATTTTAACAAAGCAAATAGTGAACCTTTTGTTACAAGAAATAACATAATACATAGATGATGAAAACATTAAAATTCCATTCATATATAACAATAGGGTTTACACTAGAAAAAATAGAGTCTAGACTATATTTTAAATAGATCTACTACTCATTAAAAAAATAGGGACATTTTTTCTTCCTTTTTACTGTGCTCTACACACATACAAAACCCAAAAAGGAACTACACAACTACGTATCAAATATCAAATTATACATTTAAATTTTTAGAGGCATGGGTTGCATTTCATATTAAAAGAATGCATCAAAATTGAGATAGAGGAGGACATAACTGCTACTAACTTGACAGATAGTATTTTTTATTTGACAAAATCTCATTGAATCTTTCATTGGAGAAACAACATAGAGAATGATAAACCATAGAAATGATAGCATTCCCAAAATAAAATAATAATGAGAATAGCATGAAGATAGGGTAAAAAATATGAGGAAGTAAAAAACAATAGTTATATTGATTAAATATAGTGGGACATCTTTAATGAATGAAGGCATGGCTGGGATTACTGTTCCAACACTTCCCCTTAATCACAACTACCATCATCTAGGAATCCATAAAGATCTCTTGGATACTCAAAATTTTCTTTTCCTAATGGCTTGGTGAATATGTGTGCGTACTGGTCTCTCCATTGTTGATTAGTTCTATAATAAAATGATACTTTATGTCAATATGCTTGCTTCTCTTATGAAAAAAATGATTCTTGGATAGTGTTATAGCTGAGTTGTTGTCACAATAGATCCTTGTTGCCTCTTGTTATTCTTTCTTGAGATGTTTCAATGTTCTTCTCATCCAAACTACTTGACATGATGCCCATGTGGTTGCTACATACTCTATTTCAGCAGATGAGAGAGTGACTAGTCTTTATTTTTTTGAAGCCCATGATATTGTACCTATTTCAAAATAAAAACTTAACAAGATGTGTTCTTCATGTCATAAATTCTACCTACACAATGACTATTTATGTAACCTATGAGCTTGAACACATTTGATGTCGAATACATAATACCATAGTTCCTTGTTCCACTCACATATTTGAGAATTCTCTTCCCTGCTTGCTAATGAGAGTCCTTTCGAGACTCCATGAACCTTGAGATAAGAATAACTACATACATTATGTTAGGCCTTTGTGTTATTAAATACATTAGGTTGCCAACAAGTCTTTTATAAATAGTTTGATCAATGTTGGATCCTTTATCATCCTTACTTAATTTCAATCCTATGACAATTGGTGTTGGAGTTGATTTGTAATTTGTCATATTAAACCTTTTTAAAATGACATTTGCATACTTAGATTGGGATATTAATATACCATTATTACTTTAGTTTACCTCAATGCCAAGAAAATACATCATGAGGCCTAAAGTAGTCATTTCAAACACCTTTTTCATAGCTCCTTTGAACAAATCAATTGCCAAATCTCTCATGAATATCAAATCATCAACATACAAGAAAAAAAATTATGATCTCACCTTGCTCATTCATTTTGGTATATAATATAGGCTCACTTTTGCACCTATTGAAGCCATTTTTCAAAATATAAGAGTCAATTTTATTGTACCAAGCTCTTGGGTCTTGCTTGAGTCCATAGAGTGCCTTCTTCAGTTTGTAGACTTTTTCTTCTTGACCAAAAATATCATATCCAAATGGCTGCTCCACATAAACTTCTTCAAGATAACCATTCAAAATGTTTGATTTCACATCCATTTGGTAAACTGACCATTTGTTTTGATTTGATATTGTCAGTATAGTTCTCATGGTGTCTAATCGAGCTACTAGAGCAAATGACTCATTATAATAAACCCTAGGTTATTTTGAATATCATTTTACCACTAGTCTTGCTTTATACTTTTCCACATCACCATTTGCATTCAACTTATTCTTGTAAACTTACTTCACTCCTATGACATCCGTGTCTTTTGGAAGACTCACTAACTCCCATGTTTGATTATTTTTAATTGCATCAATTTCTTCATCCATTGCATTTACCCATTTTTCATGCTTGATAGCATCTCCATAATGAATTGCATCTTCTACTTGTGAGTAAAATGCAAAAAGAGAAAATAGACCAACATTGATCTCACCTCCATGTTGATCATAAATGTCTCTCAAACTTTTGATTTTTTGTCTTCTTAAGCTTGCCAATGTTGGATTTGACTTATCACTTTCACTAGAACTTCTGAAATGTGGACTTGATGATCCTGCACTTTGATTACCACTTGTAGATGGTCTTTTTTGTACATTTGAAGTAGTGGATGCTTGAATTCATGGGTTTATCCTTACACTTGATGATGGTGTCATTTTTTGACCAATTTGCTAACCTTGAATGGGTGTGGAAGGAGTCACATTTGATGGAGTATCTGCTGGTATAAAAACTTCTCTATCTTCTTGTGGTAAGTTGGCTACAATATTTATTATTTTCTCGAAACTTCCATCCCATGATTCATCTTCTATGAATTGCACATATCTAATGATTATAAATTTCTTAGTTATCAGATTGTATAGTTTGTATGCCTTGGATTTATTACTGTAACGAACAAATATACACTTTTGTCCTTTTTTGTCCAATTTCATTCTCAATGCATCTGACACATGTGCATATGCCACACATCTAAATACTCTCATGTGAGCAACACTATGTTTTATTTTGGTCCATACTTCTTTGGGAATCATATTTTTTACACTTTTAGTTGGAATTATATTCATAATATATGTTGCATAAGCTACAGCTTCAGCCCAATATTCATTTGAAAAATGTTTTTCTCTCAACATACTTCTTGCCATTTCCATGATTGCTCTATTTTTCCTTTTAGATACCCCATTTTACTGAGGTGTGTATTTCGTTGTGAATTACTTGTAAATCCCATGGTCTTTAACAAAATTAATAAATTCATTTGAAATGTATTCACCACCTCTATTCATTATTAATGTTTTGATGTAGTGCCCACCTTGCTTCTCAGCATGCCTTGAATTCATGGAATTAATCAAACACTTCATTCTTTTGCCTTGGAAAGTATACCTATGTTTTCCTTTAATAATCATCAATAAAATTCAAAAAGTAGTAGCTTCTACCAATTGAGAGTGTTTGCATAGGTCCACACAAATATAAATGCAAACTTTCTAGAGGTTCCTTTCCTCTAATTGACTTGCCTATTGGAAATGTCTCTCTATGTTGCTTTCCCAACATATATCCTTCACATACTCTTTCCATTTTCTTTATTAATGGCAAACCCTTTACCATACTTTTCCTATTTAGTAGGTTCAAACCTCTAAAGATGAGATGCCTAAATCTTAGGTGCCATAACCAATTTTCATCTTTTATTTTTGATTGAAATATTGTTTGTGTGATTGCTACAACTTCTTATTTATCCACTTGTGTGTTCATTGTGGGTTGTGCTTGAGCATATTCCACATTAAAATATAGCTTAATCTTTAGGGGAAACATCCTATTGTTTGTCATTTGGACCTTTTTAATGAGTTGATAACTTGGAAATTTATCTAAAATTGTCCACTCTTTATTTTTAAAAAACACTCTATATCCCTTTTGAAAGAGTTGCCATATGCTCATCAAATTCTGTTTTAAACTAGGCACAAAATATACATAAGAAATATACTTCTTCTCCCCTTGTTTAGTGAAAATTTTGATGTTTCCTTTTCCCATAACTAAAACTTTGTTTTCATTACCCAATGTGACATTAGATTTTACACTTTCATCTGAACTTGAGAACATTTCTAAGTTCCCTGTCATGTGATTTTTACAACCTGAGTATAAAAACCATACATCTTTTTCATTTGCTTGTGCTACATTGCATGCCAAAAACATAGTGGTTTGATCTAATTTTTAGTTTTGATTTTCTTTTATGAAATTTTCATTTTTTTTCTAAAATCATATTTATTCTTCTTATATTCATTTAATTAATGCTCATAAATTTTGCAATAGTAACATTGAACTTGAGATTTGTCATACCTTTGGCCTTGAGGCTAATTTTGAGTTACATTATTACTTGGGTATTGGTTGCTACCTCTTCCACTTGAGTTTGATGGGATATTTCTTCCAGCTCTATATGAATTTATTCCTTTATCTCTTAGATTAGATCTACCTTTGCCTCTACTATGGCTGATTGAAACTTGTGATTTAAAAGCATGCTCCAATGATGTGTTTGTTGATCTACTTAGCCTATGTTCATGTAAAATGAGAGATTCATGGAGCTCATTAACTAAAAAATAGGAGAGGTTATTTGTTTCCTCTATAGCCACCAAATGTGATTCAAACCTTGTAGGTAAACTTCTTAGAATATTTTCAACCACTCTCCTTTCTTCAAGAGTTTCACCATGTGATCTGATTTGGTTTACTATTCCAAAAATTTGAGTGAAGAATGAATCTAATGATTCATTATCTTTTATGAAAATTGTTTGAAAATCCCTTCTTAACATTTTAAAATTAGTTGTCTTAACCTTTGCCATGCCTTGATATGTTATTTGAAGAATATCCCATGATTGTTTGGAATTTGTTGCTGCTACAATCCTGGGAAATATGCTCTCATGCACTACTTGGAAGATGTAAAAGAGAGATTTTGAGTCCTTCTTACTATTATCCTTCAATAAATATTTCTCTACTTGGGTTAAAGCATTGTATGCTGTTGGATTTGCTAGTTTTGGAAATCCATTCTCAACAAGATCCCATATATCCTAAGAATAAAATAATGACTTCATGGTGATTACCCAATAATCATAGTTCTTCTGATTAAAATATGAAATCTAATTATTTTTTAAGCTTGTGCTTGCCACCATTATTGATTGTGATAACCTTCTCTAAAAATCTTGCTTGAAATAACCTTGGCTTTGATACTAGGTGAAGGGTAGAGGTAGAGGAAATATTACATGCTTGTTTTGAAAATAAAGATTTTAATCTTCACCATACCCAAGTAATTATTTTAACAAAGAAAATAGTGAAACTATTATTACAAGCAATACTATAATACATAGACGATGAAACATTAAAATTCCATTCATATATAACAACAGGCTTTACACTAGGAAAAATAGAGTATAGACTATATTTTAAACATAGTTGCTGCTTATTGAAAAAATAGAGAAGTTTTTTTCTTCCTTTATACTATGCTCTATACACATACAAAACCCAAAAAATAAAAACGCAAATAAATATAAAATATCAAATATAAAATATCAAATTAGACATTTACAACAACAGAGGCATGAGCTACATTACGTATTAAAAGAATGCATTAGAATGGAGATAGAGGAGGACAACATTATTACTAACTTGACTAACATCATTTTTTATTTGACAATATCTTATTGAATCCTATGTTGGAAAATCTGGGCCATACATATAAATGATAAGCCATATCAATGACAACATTCCTAGTACAAAATATTAATGAGAATAGCATGAATATAGGGTAAAAATAGGAGGAAGTAAAAAAAAATAGTTATATTCATTAAATATAATGGGATAAATTTAATTAATGAATGCATGCTTTGGATTACTACTCTAACACTCCTTTGTTGAGGTTGTAGGAAAAAGATAGGCTTTTTTTTCTTCTTGCAACAACCATTCATGTTATCTAGTTTAAAGAGGAGCTTGAAATTATCTCAATGAGTGGAGACAGGCTCTCATCAATGGGTCTGATCTACCACTTTAATGGCTTGTGGTAAACTCTTTCATCTCTCCATGGATGGATTTTATATTAATATTGATATTTGCCCCTATGCAAGATGGATTTTTATCCTATTTTTTAATTCTATTAAAGACAAAGAGGGTATTTTAATTTAAAAAAATAAATTTGGGATGATCATGTTATTATGGTTAAACCCTAGCATCCATATTTTAACCCTCATATTAAAACCTTCACCAGGAAACAAAATTTGGATTTGGCTCCCTAGTCTTCTATTATAGTTTTGGTATAGTATTGTGCCTAGGGATACAAGAAATGCTATTGGGGAATTTTGGTTCATTGATGATGTTACTAAAGAAAGGGGACATACTAATCTTTCCCATATCATGGTGAATTTAGATTGGTCTAAGGATCTCTTTGCTAAGATATAGTTGAAATTCAGGGGTAAATTTTAGTTTCAAACTTCAAATTTTGAGGTTCCACCTTTTATATGTAGAAAATGTTTTCAAAACTAGAAATATTACCAAAGTGCTATGTTAAAAAAATCTAATTCTTGGTGGAAGGATGTTAAGATTAAACATGTTAGTGTTTAATCTATTAATGAGAGAGATTATGAAAGGGAGGATCATGATTTGGTTTTGCAAATCCCTATAGAAGAATTAAATCATGCCCAAAATAATATGGAACCTTTTGGAGAGTCTTTGATTAGAACTATGTTAGAAAATAAGGATGTAATAGAAGATCTAAATGTAGGGTTGAAGTAAAATTATAAAATTAGGAACCTGGCATAGATGTTTTACTAAAATAAAATAATTTTTATACAACCCCTAGGTAATATTGATTGGTTTAGACTCCTATTGTGGGAGAACATTTGACAGAGATTTTATTGGTATAGAAACTAATGGATACACTAGAAATTTCCATCCCGATATTATCAAATATATAATAAGGGGGTGAATTGAATAAAGTGATAAATAAAAGGATGGAAAGGAGAAAAAAGTAATTAAAACCTTTGAACATGTCTCCCTGATCTCATAAAGAAAAATAAATGAGACAGAATTAGATGCAATAATTTTTGCTTTGTGTTGTAGCTTTACCTTTAGGCAGCTGATAGTGTTGTTCATGCTAACTTTTAGCTATATTTTAACTGATGTTGATATCGGTTATAGTATTTTATTATTAAATCTGGGTTTTTAGGCCATTTTATTTGTTCATTTTTCAATGTCGGGTCCCTCATTCAAAAAACCTAGTTTTACCCATAGTAAAAAATAGGGTATAACTAAGACAATTCTTGTGAGATATTGTGATGGGTTGTGTATAGCCAAACATTATAATTTAGTCTACCCTAAATTGGGTTTCAATGATAAATAATATGTAAATAAGAATCTTGAAGTGCATTATCACCAAATTTGGATAATATTGGAGGATAGGGAAAACAATTGCATTTGAGTAAAAAAAATTTAAAAAAAATATCATGGAAAATATTTTTTATACTTATGAGGATATTTAAAAATAGATTATGGTTAATATTTTATATTATAAAATAAATTTAATTTATTATTTATAAATTATTTTCGGGGTTAAATAGAAAAATAAAGGAGGAGGATATATTTTCAGAGCTTGGTAATCACTACCCTCTCATTTAACATTTTATGTGATAGTTGTTATCTACGTTATTTAACTAGTATATGTTCATTGTTTAATCATTAATCATTTTTTTTTAAATAATCACTGATGATGATCCAAAATATCAAATTAAATAAAAAGACATTTGTTTTTTTATAAAATCTATTATATTTAGTTCTTTTAATATTAATATTTATTTTTATAAGAATTTTTTTTATGATTACATTCATAAAATAAAGTATAGAAAGTAAAACCAATATGAATGATTGTAATTAATATTAATTTTAAAAAAATATATATATTTTCTTCTATTTTAAAAGGGTTTAACCACTTCATAATAGTATGAGAGAGGTTTTTATGCAATCCACTTTAATAAATATATTATAGGAAGAGTTCACAACATGATTATAAATTTTGATTTATACATTCTTGAGTGTAATCACCCTAAATTGGTCAAGAAAACACACATATTATGTCTTTTCATGGTCCTTTCATAGGAGACTTTGACTGGAAAATATGACCTTTCTTGGTATTTAGATAGGTCCTTCTATGTTCCTTATCTTGGTTTTACTATATTCCCTAGACATCTCTTTGCTAATTCCCAGTCATCTGTACCTTACCAGGTTTGACCCTTTTAGGCCTAGAGACCTTTTTTGGACCCTGACCCATCCCCCTATGTCCCAAACCCACTAGACAATTGTGCCAAAAACTAGACTATAGCATTGAAACCTAGGGTGTCTAATTTCCAGTGCTATTGTCCAAGTTCAATATGACCCCCAACAGTTAATTTTATCCACCATATAAGTCATATTCCCTTTCTTTTCTTTTTTCCTAAGTCTCCCCTTTGTTGGCCAAATGCAAATAAAAATCCAAAATTGGAAATAAAGAGTCTTTTATATAAAGGACTTCACAAGGCATTTTATACCTAACACTTACTACTTTAGCCCATTAGACATAATAAAATTTAGTCAATAGTATACCTCAACCTATCTACATAACACTTATATTTTCATACTTGTACAAGAAAATGCCTATGTGAGTTTCATTCTTACATCAATTGTGCACGTTGACTAAAGACATTCCCTAAGGGAAAACTACATTGGATCTGAGACCCTAGCTTGATGGTTAATGTAGCTAACAATCAGAAGAGTAGGGGTTGTAGATTGTGTGATCATTTTTCCCCTAAACTAGTTTTCCCCCTTTCGCATTTGATATATTTTGTTGTTTCCATGCGCACAAACAAGTAGATGTACTAAAGATGGAAATAGACCCCTAATGAGACTCGATGACTTCCAAAAGATTAATTATGATATGCAGGGTCTCCTAGAGCTGAGGGATAGAACCCAGAAAGATAAAATAAATTTAATAAAAATGATTATAGTGCCAAAAATAGGTTTATAGCTTTGGACCCCAAAGTGCGCAATTTATGAAGCTAGTGTCTAGGCAAAAAACAAACTTCTAGGTCCTTTTTCTTATAGTCTACCTATCTAGATCAATGATTTGTAGTTTTAGAATCCTCCATTTAAGTTTATAAATTATATAAGTTTATATCCTATCCCTTATTTGATATTTTTAATAACAAATTGATGAAATCTAGATTTATCAAAACCAATAGTTAACCTAGGCATACTATTATTCACTAATTTTCTAGATTAATCAAGACCCTTTGCTAATTAAGAAATTAAACACATATAGTTTCCCAAAAATATTAAAATATTTGGTGACCCTAAATCACTTCAAAAATTTTCATAAAAACCCTATAATCCTGGGGCTAATTATTTCTAAGTTTTAACAATATTTTCCTAAATTTAAAAATAATAAAAATATAAATAAATTTAAATATTTTCAAGAAATTAAATAACACCTTAGATTTCAAAACTATGTCATCTAACAACAATCATACCTCCTTGCCAATTTCAAACAAATATTTTTGGAATTTTTGTAAAATAATTATCTTGCTAGAAATTATTTTAAAATTTCAAAATCAGAAGTTTCTTGTGCAAAACTTTAATTTTCCAAATTCTAATTTTTATATAATTTTTTTTTTCAATTATTTCATTTCAAAAATAATTTTAGAGTTTCAAATTATTGCATAATTTTCAAAAATTCTAAAAACCCTAGCTAAAACCCTATAATCTAAAACTAGGTCCTTAATCCTCAAATTACCCTCCCTTACAATTTTTAGAAAAATACTTTGAATTTATTGTAAATCGTTTGGGTATAAAAAATTTCAAAATTTAATGTTAGTAGTTCTTTGTGCATTTATTTTTTTCATAGTACTTTTCAAAATTCTCTTTGTTCATAAAATGGCCACAAAGGCAACTCATCCTTCTTATCACTTAGATAAAATTCTCAATTTTTCTTACAATTATGACAATGATTGGACAAATTTTCCAAATTGCACATTAGCTAAAACTATAGAATATGATCTCATTTATAGTGAAGATATTGACTATGGTTGTAATGAAGGATATGATGTTGTACATAATGATGAGGATGAATCACAAATAGATTAATCTTTTTCTCTTAAACTCATCTCTTTTATTCTTTATTCTAATGAAAATAATTTTGATAAATGGGGAAAATACTCCTCACCTCATTCTCCTAGGCATAATGCATAAAATGCATAAAGTAATCATACACTTTCAAAGGAACATCTCATTGCTGATGATTTACTTCCATGTGAACCTAATCTCTCTCTAACTTTTTTTACAGCTATTTTTAAAATACAACAATATAAATACAATAGAATCAAATTACCAAAGCATAGTTCAAATGATGCATTATGTGTTCCTAACTCTACTTTTTCAAAAGAATATTTGAATGATAATTATTCTACTCTTACTTCTTAAGCTGAAAATGAAATAAATTTATATATTCCATCCATGGATAACATAGATACACCTAATATTCCAAATTCCAATGATAAATTATTGCATATTACAAAAGAATAAAATCTTTCTCTTTCACCTCTCCCTAGTAATGATGGAATTGATTATGAATACAATAGTGAACATGGAAATGAATATGAAAATGAAGATGAATATGAAAATGATGATTCAAATTATTTTATTTGAAATGAACAAAATGAAGATTGTGATAATGCATGGAATAATGATGACTACTATGTATATAATGAAGAAGAAACTACATCTCATGCTTCTAACCTTTTCTCTCAAGTCTCATGCATGCCAAAATGTTTATTCTAAAACTATGAATGATTCTATTTCCAATCATGCACATGTTAATACTACAAGTTCATCTTCTACTAGTTTAGAATGTGATACAATAAAACATAAAGATACCAATGAATCTCCCAAGCCACCCCGCACTATAGTTGAACCCAATTCTCACCCATCACCTAAAGAGAATGGTAGCCCACATCCCTCTCGCAAGGTCTAAGATATCATTACTCCCAAGGTTCCCACCTATTTATGATCCCATTGCTAAATGTATCATTCTCATGGTTAAAATTAATAATCAAATTCAATGATTAAATGAACCACTTAAAGATACTAATATACCATCCTAGGATATCCTTTCCTTGATGCATGGAGTTGGTGAATTACAAAACCAAGCACATATTATTACATTTGATGGATGCCAATGATCTACATGGTAACCCTATTGTAAATACATTCATAAAGGCTACATTTGCTAAGAATTTCTAGACACCATCATTACCTCACTTTGATGGAACTAGAGATCCATTCTCACATCTTCAAACCTTTCAGAAGGTTTTACAACCTCATACAAGCCCTTTGATTCTAATCAGGTTATTTCAATAGACATTAATGGGGGAAGCATAGAATTGGTTCTTTCATCTAATCCCCATCAGTTTATTGCACACATATGATGACTCAGAGGAGGCATTTATCAGGAACTAGATTACAAACACAGGCCCTTATATTACATATGAGAAGCTTGCCACACTACATCAAAATTCTTCAAAGTCAATAAGTGAGTACATCTTAAAGATTTAAGGCTCATTTGTTAATATTGATATAAAAACTAGTAGACTTAGAGGTTCAACTATCTTTATTAAGGGGCTTCATCAATCTCTCCTCGAACATCTACTTAATCAAACAAGGCCTTATCTTAGACATTTGTGTTACATAGATCTAGCATTAGAAAATAAATTGGGATTGATGGAGGTAGATTCAGTCAATTATATCACTCTAAATTTCACATTAGTATCTTCAGATACATCTCCCACCACTCAGCATCTACCATGTCCTAAATAAGACAAGAGACCACAACAAGAAAAGTGACTACTCAAGAACAAAGAGCAAGTTTTCAAAACACAACCTATAGTATGTAATACAAAGAACTATCAAAATTCATGACAATATTTTGATTTAGAGTGAGATAGCCCATCTATAATATTATCATCACTACTAGATAAGAGGTTAATCATAATACCTTCTACTCATCGGTGAGATCAACATCTTTTATATAGACAACCATATCAACCCTTTTATAATTATCAATATATCTATGGACACAATGATGATAACTATTTTGGACTCCATGATTGCATTCCAAGATGTGTTGATCATGGTATTATAGCATTCACAGAGGGGGCACAAAGATCTCCCTCATCATGAAACCTTAGACCTCATTCCTTCATGATTGACTCATCCGGGGACATTCCTTTACAGGAATCATCTATAACTCATCACGCGAGTCATGTGGCTCCTAGGATAAAATCTCATAGGAGATCTCCTATTTCATATATTCAAAAAGTTTTTAAATTAGTATAGAAAAAATAGCTCACATATAGTAGTGTAGTTCATGGTACACATAGTGTAGTTCCATATACATATCCAATAGAGTTATAGGCACCACAACAGAGCATAGTTTTACAGAGATATTCACTTTGGGTAGACTTTCTAGGTCCTATTTCATTCAATAATCCATCATGTTTGAGATCAAATGAGAATTATCTACAACATAAAGTTCAAACAACATAGCCAATCATATTGCATTTTCCAGAGTTATCACAATTTGCTACAGTTAGTGCATCACATTTAGCTTCAGCCTTAGGATAGGGTTTTACATAGCATGAGAAGTATGGGCACTTTTTCACTTGGCTATTAGGGTTTAGAGAGTATTATAACACATTGTGATACATCATACATTCATTTCAGCATCAGTTTATAGCTTCACTTAGCAGGGCAATGGTGGAGCAGAACATCTAGCTAACCTCTATATTATTGATCCACTCTTGGGAAGGTAATACACACGCACAGATATCTTACTTTTCCCTTCTACTAATAACTAACATTCCCAATCTCATATAGCCATCCCTAGCCAAAAACTAACCTATTAAAGTCCATATCTTAACAAATCAACTGATACAAACCTTCCACCAATCTCAAAATATTTCAACTTATCTAAACAAGTTACCAATCTCAAAAGCTAGGCATTACTTATATCCTAATTATAAACTAATTCACTTTACCAAATACAAAAATCCAATAAGATTATCACTTGCATATGATAATAAATCAAATAATTAAATCCATACATATCCTAAATATCATCTTACCAAATATATCAACACAATCAAATCACATATCCTATGTACCATTTACCAAGCATATACAACTTCAACATCAAACATCAAATCAATTTTTCCAAACCACAACATTACAATACTAGTATAATCTAGAATCCATAGCGCACATACACCTGAGTTTCAAAATCAAACTAGTAACTATATAACACATAAGTTTTCAAAACATATACATCATGACAAGGTCAATCAACTATGGATAGGGGTCATGCCCTCACTCTTAGTCTCACTCTCTCTTTTGGTGTTGGTCCCATAATCATGTCTAGCACTTGATGAATCTCTACCTCATCATTCTCATGAATGCCTCTTGGACCAAGTATCTCGCTCTAATAAACAATCATTCGCCTCATGAAAATATGCATGTCACTGATGAAGATCCATATAGTCATCCAGAATCTTGGATCTCACTACTCCATGATCCAAAGGAGGCATCCTATGTCTATCTTACTCGAATATTATCTCATCTCTCTCTCTAGCTACCTTAACATAGGAAAATGAAGCTATAGTATCTTGATCAAATAAGTAAGCATAAACACTAGCCATAATCATATCTCTCTCTATCAAACCCTCCTCTACAACATCATTATGAACATGTCATGTAAGCTCATGTAGTGTAGACTCAATAATATTCTCCTAGAACACATCATCCCCAGCACTAACTTTATAAGGTGCCTTGCCTTACACATCCACTACCTCACATAAGTACACAACATTATACTATAATTAGCTACACATAATCCAAAAGTAATAATAAAGCACACATACAAGGTACAAGATCACATTATAACCATTCACCTTTCACCCTCTAAATTAGCTCAGGCTACTCATGTATATGAATATTTTGTACACCAGTTGGATATAGTGGATCCCATTGATGCGTTGACCACCACACCATGTAGCCCTCAGTGCATCCCACATTTTTCTAAATCAAGAATATCTATAACCTCATCTCATGCATCTAATGGTAATAGTGCTAACTCTACCTCAGTCGGTCTAGGATGAGCTCCCACTCTCATTGGTGCTCATGTACTCCCCAACCATATCCATGCTATAAGGGGAACATCCTATGAAACTCCAAATTGCCTAGTCACAAGCTCATACTAAAAGTTCTCATAAACTCGAGACCAATGATCATGTAACCAATAACTCACTCTCATGAGTTGCAGTTACTCTCCATCCTTTAGTCGTCCAAAAAATCCTCTATAAGGCCTTCATCAAATGTCTTCAACCACCAATCTATCTAGCAATCACCTATATTGGTCCATCCTAAGAGATCATATAGCCAACTCACTAGTCTAATGCTTGCAAAATGGATGTGTATATGCCCAGCTCACCCTCGGCAATCCAATCAACCCCACAACCATTATATGCTTATAAGCCCAACAATGTAACAAAGCAATTGCACCCATACCACCACTAAAAGACTCCTACATAAATCTATACAAATCTTTGTAAAAATGAACAAGCATGATCCTCCCCTAAAAAAAAAAGGTAGCCTACATCTCAATACTCTAAACTACTATGTGCATCCTATAAGCAATAGACTCTCCACTGCAATCCATAATAATAAAAGAAGCCAATAACATATCCAACCACTTTCACAAATGTGGAACACTCAAATGCACAATAATCAATAGTAAAATATCACTCTCACTACCCCTATGATGTGCTCTTGTAGGTTCTCCTAAAAATTATCTCGATGCTCGATCAATGACATTCACACCTATGTCATCTTATAGCGATACTCACCACCCACTGATTAACAAATGTAAAATCTGATACACGTCCTCTAAATTCACAATAATCTCCCCTATTGGAAGTTAGAATGTGCATGTATGAATGTTTCACCTCTCACATAAGCTGGTGATCAAATATATATTCCATTGTACTATACAAAGATCACATTTGTATCCTAATCCAGCTCTATCCATGATAGCCTTCTCATCAGTTGACAAAGGTAGTAGTCTCAGAGTCTCCATAACCTAGCCTTTATAGAACTCTTGTATTTGTACCGTACCCTAAAAAACACTAGCAAATAGACTATATGCCAGACAATAAACACCTAGTGAACAACTTAAAAACTAAAAAATTCATCCACAGTGGACACTAACACAATATAAGGACACTATCATTATACAACAATGCTAGAACCTAGACAACAATGTTGAATCTAGGACAATAACATTGAACCTAGGACATTAGTGTTATAACTAGTCAACCATATTTTAAAATTGGTTAAATATGGCTCAAAATAGCTAAAAATTAGATAAAACTAAGGCCTACAAAGATACAAAAATCAAAGGATTATCATTACTTACTAAAAAACTCTTTCACTAGCCTGAATCTGTGCAACCAGCTGCTCATTTTGAGTCACGATGGGTACTCATCTCCTCTGCATCCTCTCAATCTAAAACTCTAATTTCAAACTATGTAATGAGTAAATGAATCATGAATTAGTTAAATCCTTCCTATATCAAACCCCTTTCTAAAAAAAAATTAACATTCTATTTTACCCATAACTTGAGTTTCATAGCTCCATTTTACAAATCATTTTATTTCTCAAACTCATAATGCTGACACCTTTACAATAAAGTAGGAATCACTCTCTTGCTATATTATTTACCTAATATGACACACATGTATCTACACCTATTTGGTACCCATATTAGTCCCTATAAATCAAACACTCGTTTAAAACATTCAAACAACCCAGCCAGTTTGATAAAATCAAATTTTCATCCCATTCAATCTATTTTTATCTCATTTGCCTACCATGACACAATATCTCCTATATAACTTATAAAAACCATATGCCATTTTTTTATCCTAATCAACCGAAGATACCTTTCACTCCCAGTAATTCAATCTCATCAATTCAAATAATGAACTTTCAATTTATTCAAATTATGTGCCAGCCATGTTTCTATACATCCTACCACTAGTCATCACTTTTGGCTCAACCTCCTCTATCTTGGATATCATCCCTTTCCCCAAAAGGGGGCATCATTTATACTATCCCTACTCCCACTATTTATCTATTATACATATCTAGTACATCATGGTTCTTACACACCTAAAAATCAAACTATCAAGATTCAGCTTAAAATGGTCACATCATTCAATGATTCAAACTACATGGGTCATTTAGCATGGTTTTTACACCTTCAATATCCAGATTAACAACACTATTTACTTAGCTCAGATTGGTTGAGATTTCACAAGTGATTCAGACTCTAGGGGTCACTTAGCATTACTCATCTTAGTTTGGTCAAGATTTCACAAGTGGTTTAGACTCTAGGGGTCACTGAGCATTACTCAGCTTAGATTGGTCAAAGATTTCATAAGCGATTAAGACTCTAGGGGTCACTTTGCATTATTAAGCTTATATTGGTCAAATATTTCATAATTGGTTGAGAATCAAGGGGTCACTTAGCATTACTCAGCTCATATTGGTCAAATTATATAGTGATTCAGAGTACATTGGTTCACTTAGAATTACACAAGACATTCAAAAAGATACACCTTCAGTTTAAAAATATACAAATTTATATATTATCAAACACATCACTCACACACCAGAATCAAAGGCATGGCATAGACGTTCAATTCCTTCATCTTCTATGATTATAAAGATTGAGATGGCAGGTCATGCCATTTTGTTCTTACACATTTTACCATCATTTTTAAAATACACCTAGGCATTACTTTGATTGTTACCAAGATGGACCATATAGTCATCTGTAGTTATTGGTCCATAATATTACTCAGACCCAAGAGTTTGTGTAGGATAGAGGACAAACATTAGTTTTAGACATCCAAACATTTCTCAAATCTAGTTCAGATTATTCAGACTCAGTACAAGTGGCATCTATTATAGGGGTTCCTTCTCTTTTCTAGGAACTATTCAGGATCAATACATGGGGCTTCTATTACGTGAATTCCTTCTTTTTCTCTGATCCCTATTTCAGTTCTTCAATCCACTTCCCAAGCTAGGAAGTTGGATCCTTTTACTCTAGTAATTTTAGGTATGTCTAGGTACACATCTTATTTCTAGGTATGTCTAGGTACACATCTTATTTCTTTCTTTTACTCTAGTAAGTCCTTTCACTACAACACTAGAATAAAAGTGGGGAAATTTTAATCACCCTAAATTGGTCAAGTAAACACACATATTAAGTATTTCCATGGTCCTTTGATAGGAGACTCTAACTAGAGAATATGAGATTTGTTCGTATTTAGTCAGGTCCTTTTATCTAACTTATATTGGTTTCACTATATTCCCTAGATGTCCTTTTTCTAATTCCCAATCATTTGTAGCTTACTAGGTTTTACCCTTTAAGGCCTACAGACCTCTTTTCGATCCTAACCCATCCCTCTAGGTCTCAAACCCCTTGGACAATAGCATTAGAAAATGGACTATAACACTAAAACCTAGGGTGTCCATTTTTTAGCGCTATTTTCTAAGTTCAATATGACCCCCAATGGTTAGTTTTCTCTATTAGATAAGTCCTATTACCTTTCTTTGCTTCATTCCTAAGTCTCCCCTTTGTTGACCAAATGCAAATAAAACTATAAAATTCAAAATAATGAGTCTCCTATATAAAGGACTTCATAAGGGATTTTATGCCTAACAATTACTACTTTGACACATTAGACATAATACAAATAAGTCAAAAGTATAGCTCAACTTATATGCATCACAGTTAGATTTGCATGATTGATCAAGGAAGGGCCTAAATAAATTTCATTCTTGCATCAATCATGCATGTTGACTAAGCACATTCCCTAAGGGAGAACTACATCAGATCTAAGACCCTAGGTTGAGGATTAATGTAGGCAGCAATCAAAACAATACGAATTCTAGATTTTGTGATCATTTTTCCCCTAACTATTTTTTTCCCCCTTTGGCATTTGATCTATTTTGTTGTTTTCATGTGTACAAACAAGTACAAGTACTAAATATGGAAACAGACCCCCAGCAAGAATCAATGACTTCCAGAAGATAAAATTTGATATGCAGGGTCCCCTGGAGCTGAGCAATAAAACCTAGATAGATTATAAAAAGTAGATAAAAATGACTATAACACATAAAATATGACAATAACACTAGATCCAAAAGTTTCAAGTTTTTGGTGATACTGTCTAGGTAGAAAAAAAAGTTTGGGTCCTATTTCTGGCAGTCTACCTAGATAGATTATTGAGTTACAGTTCTAAAATCCTCTATTTCAGTTCAAAAATTAGATAAGTTTACATCCTATCCCTTTTTTGCTATTTTTAGTAATAAATTGGTCAAATCCAGATTTAGCAAAACTAGTAGGTTAACCTAGGCATACTATTATTCACTAATTTTCCATATTAATCTAGACCATTTACTAATTAGAAAATTGAGCACACATATTTCCCCAAAAAATAGTAAAACATTAAGCAAACAACATTTTTTTTATAGATACTAGGGTTTAACATGACCTCCACTCATATATATAAAGTAACACAAAAAATGGTCAGCTTGATTACAAGTAAATGTTAAATTAAGTTGCTAACATGAATCAAGGCAAGCCCAGTCTAGCTGGCATTCTAAAAAGCAACCAAATACAAAAAACTAACATAAAAAAAATAAAAAATGCCCCAAAATTTTTGAAAGAATGCAAACTGAGATGAAATGAAAAAACTAGAAGGTTTACAAAAAAAAATGTAGCTTTATAGTGATCAAACTATGTCATCCTTATCATTATTAACTATCACCTCCTCATTGGGAACCCCTGGTGATGTATAACTCCTAATTAATTTCTTCCTTGATCCCCAAAGCCTAAATTTTACACCTCCCACTGAATCCACCACATGATTGATTTCTAAGCATCCTTGCTTAGCCACCGTAACTACTTATCTAGGAGTCACTGCCAACCAGGGAGGAGTAGCAATTGTGACCCAGAGAACCAATTTTGCCATAAGTTTCACTATGTCCATATAGGATAGATTATGTTTACAATCCTTCCATTTAGTTAATTTTGGAATAGATATTTTGAAATGAGTCATAGGTGGCATGGTCAAGAACTAACCCTCTATCGAAACACTATCATAAACCTTCTTCTGTATTTCCTCTAAGAAACAACCAAAACCATGAAATGAGTCTCCAATTATTTTAAATCTTAGAGTGGCCCCAAATCAATGCCATCTGAGATCAAAAAAAATGTAAATCTTGAAAAGGGTCCAAAAACACCCTTCTAAGCTCCTCCAATAGACCAAGACAGTGATTAGGGATGATTAAAAACTCCAAGATTTTAGATACCACACCATTATCCACCATTACAAACATAACATTGGTCACAAACATGGCATACACCATAGAATTGACTCTACTATGCATGAAGTATGCCATGTAATCATCTCCCAATACTGCCAAGATGGCCTACAAAATTTCTTTGATAGGGACCCAAAAAATGTGTTTGATCTAAGACCTAAATTTTTATTATCAAATACCATTTCAATTATCGAGATTCTTCTATAGACTACCAGAGTGCCATGTGTGAAATCCACCTCATATTCTATTTTGATGAAAAAACAAACACACACAAATTCCAAAAATCTACCCAAGTGTAATTGAAATGTGAAAACATGGCCAAGGCACATTATTGTACATTTTTTGTTATAAAAAAACAATTTTTACCACCATGGTTCATGCAGTTTAGGCCATTATGAGGAAATGATGCTACCCAAAACTCAACAGTTGGATAAAAATCCAATTAAGGTCATTATTAACCATAATTTATGAATAATATATAGTTTTTTATATTTATTTTGATTTTTTTAAATCCAAATTAATGGAAAAAATATATGTAAAATATTCCAAAGAGGATCTATTATTGTCCACTCGCATATCTTCCCATTGATCAATCCTATAATTGGTTATAATTCAGCGATTGAGTTGGCTTTTGTATAGCAGTGCTTGCACTTGAAAGATGGAAAATTATCCAAGCGATCTTAAACATCATAAAAAATATTTTCCAACTCCCATGAAATGGCTTCCTTTTTCTTAAGAGTAGAGATCATGATTTGAGAATCACCTCCAATTAGAAGATTATGAATTTTACACTGAATTACTAAATCAATTCCAGTTGAAAGAGCTTGAGGTTGAGCTTGAGCTTCATTGTTTGTGCCATCCAATAATTTTATTGAAATTTCTCTGATCAAAGATACACTAAAGTCCCTTATGATACATCCTTCTCTAAAAATAATTATATTTCCACTTTAGGCTCCATCAAACTTATTCAGAACCATGCCAGAGGAGGAAGAATCCAATTAGTCCCATCCTTTATAAAACTTTTACCTGGGCTTACTAATGCCCCATTAATGTGTGGAAGACCAATAAGTCTCCATTTATCACTCATTTTCATATCCCATGTAGAAAGATAGCCATTCTTACTTTTTATCAATGAAGAGATCACTTCTAAAATTACAACCTCTAAATATTTTAAAATTGTAGAAACATTTTTCTCTTTCCCTTCAAACATTCATTGATTTTTTCTTTCCAAATCATCCACACAAGAATACCAGGATTAACTCACTAAAAACCATATAGATAATTCTTACAATTACCAATAGGCATCCAATAGAACATAGAAGATAGAAAGGGTGGCTAGGCCCAAGACCATTCTAATTTATTGCATAACCAATCCCAATACTAGGAAACAAAGGGACACACATAAATACGATGATTGGATGTTTCTTCTTCAACTTTGAAAAAATGCATTGTGGAAGACCATGAAAATTGATTTTGGATAGCTTGTCTTGCATGAGGATATGGTTTTGGACTATAATCCATGTAAGTGCCCCTACTTTTTGAAGCCCAATCTTGTCCTAGCATATGTTTCTTTCCTAGTTCATATCATCAATAATATATGCCATATGATAATTGATATTGAATGAATAAAATATTGATTTAGCTCCAATCCAATGAAGTGAATCCTCTGTGGAATTTAAGAAAACATTATGATTCTTTAAAGAATATTCCAAATGTAAGTGTTTCTCAACTATGATCACCAAAACCTCAAAATTCTTCCAAACCTAAGAGGATAGTCAATTATTTTGATGAATTTCAAATTACTTCATAATTGAACCACCCCATGCAATAGTAAGAATACACTTAGTGTCTTATAGATGTAGAATTTCAGCCAAAGGTTTATGTCCATTCTAATAATCCTCCCAAAACATTGTTGTTTGAGCATTATTGATGATTCAAAAAACATGATCTAAAATCAAATACTTTTAATTCAATAAAAAATTTCAAACGTGTGAACCTTTTTGGGGGTTAGTAATAGAAACAACACTCTAGGGGTTATTCAATTCAAGATATTTGCATCTCAAAATCCTACACCAATGAGAATTGGGTTTTGAAATCATTCCCCAAACTAGTTTAGCTCCAAGGGACTTCTGTTATAGACTCAAATTGTTCACACCACCTCCTGCCATCTTCTTAAATTTACAAACCCTATCCCATTTCATCAAGGTGATTTTATTCTTGATATAATCACGTTGGCACAAAAAATATTTCATGATTTGGTTCAATAGCTTAACCATGTGACATGGTGGTTGAAAATTAGAGAGGCAATAAATAGGAAGGGAACACAAAATATACTTTGTGAGAGTGATAACACTAGGCAAGGTCAACCATCTTCCTTTAAAATTAATCCAAACACACTTTAAATGAATGGAATAAACCTTCATAGTGAATGCTTCTAACAATTCCAGAAAAAAGAGGAACTCCTAGGTATTTGGATGATAGCTTTCCAATATTAAAACCCAGAACCAAGGAGATTGTTTATTTTTCTTGTTCAAATTAATTGATAAAAAACACTAATTTTCTAATATTCACCACTACACCAGAGATACATTCATAACTGGAAAGAATAGATTTAAAATCTTGATCTTCACCCACAAAATCTTGATGAAAAAGAAAAGTGTCATCAGCAAATTACTGATGAGTAATATTTTCCAATCCTTCTCAAACTTGCATATCATGTAAAAAAGAGTTGTCCTTCACTTTCTTCATCACCTGACTGAAAGCCTTAGATGAGAGAATAAAAATAAAAGGAGAAAGATGATCTCCTTGTATAATACCCCTTGTATATTCAAAAAAATCTAGTCAGACTTCTAAGATAAAAAATAGAATATTTAGGCCACCAAATACAGCTAAAAATCTAATCACACCAATCTTTTCCAAACCCAAATATCTCTAAAAATTTAATCAAAAAGCACCAATCAACCCTGTCATAAGCTTTACTGATATATGGATTGAGCAACCTACCCCTCCTACAAGTATCAAATAGAGAATGCACTATTTCATGGGCAATAATAAAGCCTTCCTAAATATTCTTTCCCAGAACAAAACTAGCTTATTCTTCAGAGACCAAAGAATCCAAAATAGGTATGAGTCTAGCCACATTTGCTTTAGAAATAATTTTGTAAACTATATTTCAAAGAGAGATAGGTAAAATTTTTCTAAAGTTTTCCTAAATATCCCCTTTTGGAAGAAGAAAAATAAAAGTAACATTAAGATTAGGTATTAAGTTTTTTATTCTTTTATATTCTTCAACCATTTACAATATTTTTTTACCTGTGAGATCCCAAAAATATTGAAAAAAACCATATTAAAACCCTCAGGGCCTAGAGCTTTATCCTTTTCCATATCAAAAATGACATATCAAACTTCCTCTAGAGAAATGGGCCAAGAGTTTCTCATTCTAAGTAGGAGAAACGAAACTAGGAATATAGCTGAGCTTGTCATTCTAGGATAAAATATTTGACACTTTGTCATCATTAAGTAGGTTACTAAAGTAGGTAATAGCCTCACTCCAAACCTCCATTCGAGCATCCAAAACTTTTCCTTTGAAAGAATGAATTTTTGATATGCGATATACATTATGCTTGATTCTAACAGAATTGTAAAAGAAATAAGCATTTTTATCACCTTCTTTCAGCCAATATGTTCTTGATTTTTTTTCTAAGCAAATTAGTTTTTATACATTAATTTAGCATACTCTACCAACAAACACTTTTCTAGTCACTAAGACTTTTGATCCATCCCTACTTTATGAATCATTCGATTGAGGTTCTCGAGGTCCACTTCAACATGATTTTTTTCCTAGAAAATATATTTGAAACAATTGGTATTCTAATGTTGATAATGCCCATTAATAAATCAAAGCTTTTTGGCCATCCTGAACATTAGATAGCTAGACTGAATATGGAAGATCTTTCACCAAACGTCCATGGGACTTGGAAGACAATGATCCTAGAGCCACATCTTTTACAATTTAAAAGGACATAGATTAGGATGATGATAAACATTGACACAAAAATCCACCAAAAAGTGATCCAATCCTAAGAAAGGAAGAATGGAACTTTTTGAGATCAAATTTTGAGACATCCAATTGTGGGAAACCAAAAAACTGCTCAAATGCTCCACAATATTTTGCTCACTTCTTTTATTATTCCAAGTAAATAACCCCTTCTTGGGATGAATATCCAGAAGCTCATTATTGTAAACAAATTGAATAAATACCACACTACCAAAAGTTATCGATGACCTACCACCCCATTTTTATAAATAAGATAAAAGGGCATTAAAATCCCCACCCAACACAATCGTCAAACTAGGAAAATGAGACAATGGGGTAGATAGTTCTTTCCATAATAAAAACTTATTATCAAACTCATTTCTACCATACACACTATAGAGAAAGAAATTCAAATCAGTCCTGAGACAAGTGATTTACAAAATTGCCAATTAGTTCAAGCCTCCAACATTTCCACTTGAAATTTGGATGAAACCCACAAAATAATAAGCCCCCTTGAAGCCCTAATAACTTCAACAAAGGAGATGCTCCATCTCTTGAAACCAAGTTTCATCAGACTAAATGCTTCAACCAAATTTAATTTATTTTCTTGCATAAAATAAAACATCAAGATTTTTTTAAAATAATAAATGCTTAACCAAGCGTATTTTGTTAAGGGCATTGATACCCTAACATTCCAAGAGATAAGCTTCATGTAGACTGAGGGATGATTTCCACATCTTGATTATCATGTCTAAAGAATTTACAAAGAGTGCCTTTATTATGTACTAAAACATTCCCTATGAGATGCTCCTTAGCATATTTTATACCTTTTTTCTTAGCTTTCCCACAATTAGGCTTCAAAAGGGAGCATTGAGATTGATAAATGGAAATAACTTCCTTAGAATTCAATTCTTCTTGTGAATTAAATTCCTCCAACTTTGAATCACTATCAAGTGCCTCGATCATGAGATTATCCTCTAACTAATTTGAGTTGGCCTTCAATCCATAAATATTAACTTCAAAATTTATTTCTAAATTCTAGAGAATGGCTCTAATAGTTTGTGACTATTTCTAAATAAATTCAAAAACTTTTATCATCAAGTTAGGAGATAACTCATCTCCCTTATCCAATATGTCTATTAAGGTGTCCATTTCAGAAATATTGATGCATGAGGCATTTTATAATATTGAATTAGGTTCCAAGTCTTCTTGAGATATTGAAGAGACATCTACCTTGAAATAATGAGTCAAACTAGATTAAAAATGAGTTTGATCTGAAACCACATTCTTACCTTTCCTTTCATGATTTTTATCTACCTGCTTAGATAAGAAAAATTCCATTATTACGTAAATGCAAAGCCTTGGAAGAGAATGCCACTAGTTCCCAAACCTTTGAAAACTATCCCACATTATAAGAAGGAATCATCAAGGCTTTCTTACATAACTTCTGAGTGTGACTAGTACATATGTAATTTAAACAACTAAAAATAAGATTTTGATGTCAACTAACTAAGAACCAAAATGCCCTTGATTTTTAATGAGAATGTTCTTAGGAATAGCAACATCCAACTTCATTAAAACCTTAATCCTTGAATGAAAAGCCAAAATTTCTTTATTTGTAATAGGATCAATTTATTAAAAAGATCATAATATATTTCTTACGATCGGTAAGCAGTCAAAGCCCCAATATTCCAATGAAGTCCATAAACCCTTATCAAAAATAGGTAACTACCCTCCTATGCTAAAAAGATATCAAAATTTGTTTGCCATCTTTGAAGCCAGAGGCCAACCACTCTCCTGGACCAAAAAGAATGGTTTAAAACACTATTTTTCAAGTCTAAATTGGGAAAGATGATGATAAATAAACCCTTCAATAGAAATTTTACATCGATTTACTCTTCCCAACTATCCTCCACCCAAGATTGAATTTCACCAATCATTGGCCATTTCCCTAAAAATTTGCTGATAAAATCCCATTCCTCCATGAGCAAAACAACTTGAGAATGTTTGGTAGATTCCAAAATGAATTCCCTGTCTTCACAAATCTTTTGACCATCCCAAACTCTAAAATTTGATCCATCAAAACCTTTTGCACCTTTTTTATCTACCTTATCATCCTCCCCATCTTAACCAATGGGATTCACTCTGTTAATGAGTGCCTTAGAGGTTTGCAATTCCTTTGTTCTCTCTAAACTTTTCAGAACCTCCCAAGTCTTAGCTTGATGTTAATATTCCAATCCTACCTCTCTAATACTAGCAGAAAACACTAGCAATTCTTTATTCACATGAATCTCTTCCTCCTCGATTTATCGATCAATGTTCATATGCATGCACCCAATCCTTACGACAAAAGTGAGGGCTTATTTCTTCTTTTTTCCCTGCTTGCATGCCATTTCTCATCCCAATTTCCACCAAAATAACCTTTTTCATAGTATTATTAAATTTATCTATATTATTATTTTTGATTATGAGAAGATAGTAATAACCCAATACTAATGAATAAGAATATATCCTGAATTTTTATATTTTTAATAATTTTTTACACTAATAATTATAGCATTCTTGATGAACTAATAATATTATTAATTTTATTTATATTATTACATTCTAATATGACAAGATATTAATAATGAAGATGAAAAAAAAAATGAATTAATTAATCTATACCAAGTACATTACCATATTATTTTAAAAAACAATGTTATAATAGAACATAAATTAGATTATTCTTTAGAAAAAGCTATGGAAAAACTCTGCCATAAACCGAAACCAATTTTTTTTAGATTTTGACAGAAGGCCTCATGTTATAAACAACTAATTGATTTAGTTGTAAAATAATCATCATTTCTTATAATAATATACAAATATTAATTTAACGTTGGATATAGTAAGCTTGCAAGAATTCTACGAGCTAGACTCAAAAACTCATTTGTTAATTGATACGAAAATATTTCATTGTGGAGGATAGAATCGAATACATTGATCTTAATTAATACCTATAAGAATATTCCTTCGTTCCGGGGAATGTGAATTTTATTTTGATTGAATCATATTAATCGCATTTCATTCCATATTTCCCGTTCATGGATCATTAAGAAGAGTAGAGGATTTGTTTTTATCTAGCTAATGAGATAATATTATATATATATAATGGTATACTAATTATCTCATAAGTCACTAGCATATTGAAATTGAAAGAAAATTTTTAACACTTTTTCTTTTTTTTCTCAACCACATTGATATAATAAAATAATATTTCAATAATAGATGAATATGTAAATTTTTGAACTCTTATAATCATATTTTAATTATGAATTCTCATTAAGTTACTATCATTTGGAAAATGAATGAATAATTATAATGCATTTTTTTATTTCCTTAACATAATGATATAATGAATTATCATATAGAGGGAGAATATCAAAGAACAATTGTAACACCTTTTTTTCATTTCTCTCTCATATATATTGAGATAAGTATTTAGAAAAACAATAGTTTTTCATTCACATATATATTTAATATTTTTATTGAAGTAAGTGTTTGACAAAAAGTATAATTAATTCTTATTGTAGATATTATATTTATATATGTATTTGTGTGTATATTTTTTTTATTATATAGTTTTTTCTTCTAAATATTTATATAATATTTTTATTGAAATATATATATATATATATATATATATATATATATATATATATATATATATATATATATATAATTTTATTTTATTATATAGTTTTTTCCTTTCAAATAATTCTAAAATATTTTTATTGAGGTAAGTAATTAGAATAAAAATAATTACTTCTTCCAAATATTATATGTGTGTATTATTTTATTTTATTAATATATTTTTCTAAATAGAAATATTATTTTTTACTAAATACACTTATACTAATTTAATCATCTTAAAAAATAATGAAAATTTAATTTTAACCTAAATTTCACTCGCACAACATATATACTTTAAATTCTCTTTTATTAATAATTAATTCTAATACAACTTTTATATATATATATATATATATATATATATATATGTCATTTTTTATAAACTTATATATATATATATATATATATATATATATATATATATATATGTATATATATGTATATGTCATTTTTTATAAACTTACATATACCAATTTAAAGATTTTATGAGATTAAAAAATAGTGAAAATTTAATTTTGTTTTAAAATTCACTTTGACAAATATACACTTTAAATTATTTTTTATTAATAATATATTTTAAAATAATTTTTAAATTAAAAAAAAATTATTATCTTTTATCAAGCAGATATATGCCAAATTTGATGATTTTATGAAATAGTGGGAATCTCATTATGTCGTAGAGTTCACATTTATCAATATCTTTATTGCGTAAGTACTTGGAAGAATAATATTTTCCCTAATAATTTATATTTTTATTATACTAATTAAAAATCTTCTGAGAATAAATAACATTTGAATATTTGAATTACAAATACAATAATATTATTTAAAAAAAATTAATGAAATATATATATTTTAATTTTAAATACAACAATCTCTTTTTCAAAAATTAAATTTAATAAAATAAATTTTGTACTTTAATTTATATATACAAAAATATGATATATTCACATTTATTTAAATATTTATAATATATTTTTTATAAATTTATTTTTTAATAAATTTTAAAATATATTATTAACTATCCAATAGAACACACTATTACACCATCTTTAACTTCGAAAATAAAATTAACATATATAACTTCATTAGCTTTAACAATACAACACCAAATATGGGTATCTTGTGCCTAATATCTAGCAAATTAATAAGTATGAGCTTGAAGTCGAGAGACATATTCTATGTGATGGAACGTAATTTGAAAATCTTCCCCTCCCCTTAAGGATTTTTTTCGCTGTTTGTTTTGATTGGTTGAGGACAAGAATGTAGTGTTTCATAACCCCATTTGGTCATGGGAAAATTTGGGTATTTTTAATTTCAAACCATGGTTCCCATCCTTTGATCCACATAGTGAGGCTTTTAATGTTAGATTATTTTAGGTAACATTGTTTTATTTTTCATTGTAGTTTTTGATATGTTTATATTTTAAAAGCATAGACAACTTTTTAGATAAATTGTTATTTTTGAAATTTAAATATTTTTTCCATATTATTATTCAGATTTTGGTTAATTTGAATGTTGGTAAAGAACAATTTAAGTTCATTTAGCTAAAATTTTAAGATTTAGTGTGGAAACAATCTTTAAATTATGAAAGTTTACTTTTTCGATGTATAAATTATTTTCTAATAGAGTATTTGGTCACTTCTTAGAATATTTCTATACGTTAAAAAAGATATTATGGTGGAAGGATGTCTTTTCCAAACACTCCTTTTTTGGAAATGATAGTAAGAGCATGGATTTTTAGATTGATTTATAAAAACCTAAGGAGCATCTAGATTTATCTCAAGAGAAACCTTTGTTAACGAATATTACATCCATCGTTAAGGAAAATAGAGCTTCCCCATTTGTTAACGAATATTACATCCATCGTTAAGGAAAATAGAGCTTCCCCAATTATGGACAATAGAACTTCGTCGAAAGCAATAGTTAGTGTAGATCCATATTCAAGAAGCAATCCATTGGATTGGACACTATCTAAGGAATTGAATTTAGTTGTTTAATTATAAATTGCCATTCCAGTCTACCTCGAGGAATGAAGAGAAGAAATTATTGTTGAGAAGAAAAATAAATGTCGAAGTAACTCTGATCCTCTAAATATGAGTCCTAGATTGAGAAAGAATTTTTTTAAAAAGTCTTAATTGTTTGATCAATTTAAGACATACTTTTTTCTTATATCTAGGTTCCTAGACACATCCGTTTCACTTAAATTTATATCTTTATTATATATCTGGACTATTGAGTCTCATCTTCATGCTTCATGTCCAAGGTCATGTCCCTATTTCAAAAACCCTTTTTTTGACCAATAATTAAAAAAATTATTTTAGATCAATTTGGACCACTATGTTTAACTTCATTAATCCATCTTCAATAAATATCGGTATTGACTAACTGCGGTGCTTTAAGGCCTACTAAACCATCATATTTAGTAGTTGTAATCTCGTATTGAACCAGATGTCCTTACTTTTGATTTGCTAATATTTATAAATTTTTTTTAAAAAAAAAATTGTTATTATTTATCAATTTTAAAATGAATAGAGATTTACAAACCAACACTATTATAAATGGATATATAAAAAATTCTCATCAAATTATCTTGATCAGTGACAAGAAATCAGCTTTATATACCCATCTATTTATACTCTATTTGTGGACTCGCTTTTAATCCTTTCTACTAGTTACCTTGCTTATGTTTCTGTTAAAAAAATAGCTCCACAATACTTTAAAAGGAATTCTTATACTAAGACAGCTAAAAACATATTGAATGTTCTATTTAATTATCTCATTAATATTTAATAAATTAAATTTAAATAAATATGTGTTCATTTATAACTATAACTTCTAAAACAATTTATAAAAATGATTCAAACTATATGGAATAAAAATAATCGTTTACAAATAATCATCTAAAAATTGAAGATGTAAATAAAATATTTCACCAAATGATAGAATTCTACGAATAAGAATATTACCTTGTTCCTGGATAAATCGAATCTCCAAAACATCCAACTTCCATTATAAATAGGAGGAAGAAGAAATAAAAGAGAGAGGAAATAGGGTCTCTTGGTTGTATTGCACATTAGTTGGATAATCTAGCATTAAAATAGAAAGAAATTAAGAAAATATACAGACATTATAATATGCTACCATGTAGACAATATGAATCGAATTAAGATCTGTTACGAAGACACTAAGATTCTCCCTATGATCAATGTTTCGTGTATGAAGTTTTTCTAATTAGAGATATTTTGGATGTCAGGCAATACAATTAACGGCTGCATTCAGTCTCAGTTCCTGGACAGTACGAGTATCGTAATAATGGAGCTAAATCCTTCCGAGTAGAAGATCTTGCCACAAATGGAAGCAACCGGCCGTAAAGAGTTTCCCCTTGTTTATTATAGTTCATGTTCCACTAGTTTATTTATATATATACACGCTTTCGGCAGCGACCATCCGCACTACTTTTCAGTAAATTAATTTAATTTAACGTATATATTAATATCCACTACAGGTTTCGATTAATGGACTGAAGAAATACAATATGAATCAGCGTATAAACGGAGTGCTAAATGTATTAGACAGATAAAAAAAACTCATAAAGAAAAATCAATTAAAAAAAAATGTTCTAATATTTTAGAGTCACAGATCTTAAAATTAATAAAACCTAGGCTGTTTTTAAAATTTAAATCATATTCTTAGGATAGATGATCGCTTATAGTTCCTTAAATTTTTTCTTTAAAAGTAAGATTTTATATTCTTAAAATTATATGTACGAAGACATAAATTTGATTGTTCTGTATTTAAATTAAAGCATTTCAACAATTAATTGAAAATTCATAAAAATTTGTAAAAATTGTTTATAAAATATATATATATTTTAAAAAATACAAGAAAAAAAAAACAAAAACAAACCTGAATACAAAATGCTCTTTACTTTTATTTTGTACTAAGCAAAGTCCAAATCATTTGAGCAATAGATAACGGCAAAGAGAGAAAGAGAGACGAATTCAGGATGATGTGTATGTCCCAACAGGCAGTCTGTCGAGTTAGATATCTGTCTAATGTGGACGTTTTGTCAAAAAAGAAACATAGTTGGTCCCGGAGTTGTCAGGCAAAAATGGAAATTGGGAAGCGTTAGTTCTGAGAGTGATATGAGAAAGGTCAGAGTCTATATTTGAAGACATGACACAGAGTGGACACAATCCCAATTTTCAAATTTCAATTATTAATATTTATTTGTTTGCTTGTGTCACGTGTACTGCGGGTCCTTCGTTGCGCTTTATGAGCGAGAGCGAAAGCGAAATGTGGGAGCGGCGGCTTTTTCTCCGATCCAATTTTGGCAATTTGGCTTTTTCTCCGACATTTACACGGGGCTTGCGGTTACTGAACATGGTAGCAATCGTTGAGCTGACGGAGACGTGACATCTGCCCTACTAATTCGGATTGGACTTTGGGAGTTCGGTGTGAACGCATGCACGCTGCGCTCAATTCAACCTCGATCGGGATTCGCGGAGATGATTAGAGACGTTTTACAAAGGTTGAGCGCTTTAAAAGATAAAACATTATCCCAGGCCCGGCCCAAGGGACCCATCACTCAACCGTTTTTTTACCAACAAAATATATATATTATGTAGGTGATGTAGTTGGTTAAGAGTTTTGGATTCGTTTTATATAAGTTTCGAGATCTAATGTCATCATCGATATTTTGAAGATTGTTTAGTACATGTGGGTCCCATCAGCAACCTTCAAAAGATTAGTCTCACCTCCGCTAACCACAATAAAAATCATTAAACGGAGTTGCATTATCCCAATTAGAATCGAATATATATATATATATATATATATATATATATATATATATATATATATATATATATATATATAGTCTAATGATTTTTATTGGGGTTAGCGGAGGCGAGACTAATCTTTTTAGGGTTGCTGATGGGACCCATATATGAAAGAAGTGTGGTTGCATTATTTCATTCAGGGAGTCTATATAGTAGATATTCACCTTGTTTTAAATTTGCACGATCTAATCTCATGTAGAAAACACATTTTCGATGATTTCGGGTACGATAAACGCCTTTCGTAGGGGAAAGGTCCCAACAGCGATGCACCCTAATTTTGGACAGTGAAATAAGGTCCCATAACATCACATTAGACTTCGAAATTTTTACCCATTTTAATATGCCGTCTTAATTATTTATAATTAAAGTTTCAAGTTCTCACACGTTATTTTTATCATGAGAAGTCATAAAATGAAATTTTTAAACCTATGACCAAAACTTAATTTTTGGAGTACCAATAGTGGTGCATTAAAGTATCAATACTTGAGTCTTACTTATCCGGATGTGATTGGTTACTTTTAATTTTATAGAATAAATGTTGAACAACTATTAGATACTACATGTTCAACTTCTAGTACACTTTAATATTGATACACACTAATGAAAGAACACATGTTAACAAAAACCTTTGTTCAACAATTGGAACATGCATAATTATTGGGACCTTTCCCTTATATCTTTATTCTTATGTAGACAATGTCAAATGCTAAATGATAGTAAGTTAGTGGAAATCATATAATTACAGTACAATTTAAAATAAATTCCAATCAATCAACTATTCACAAATACATATTAATTTTAAAATATTAGAATAAATATATAATTACTCTTTATCTATTTTTTCATAAAAAAATATATTTGTTCTAACTTTTGAAGGGGACGAATTGTCCCAAACTTTCGGGTGGCAATATTGAATGGATGACCCTCATAGAAACTCTAGCCGAGGGGCTAGGTCAATCATCCAATTTAAACCCTGCAGCACCCAGAAGTAAATTTTATGCATCGCATGCTTAAAATTGTATGGTTTATATCTTTCATATCTTGCAGCAAAAGTAACTAGCACTTGCCTCGATCTTTGAGGGAACACCGAAAGGGATATATATATTTATATTGATATATATGTTTTTATTGGATTAGTTTGTCTTTTTTTACTTGTTTGAATTATGCTGTAAATATACTGGTAATATTGATGAACATAAATAATAAAATATATTATAAGACATTAATATGTTATTCCCAGATTATATAGTGATTTGAGACACATTAAATATGGAGACATGTAATCAAATCAGAATTCATTTAACAATAAAATGACAAATCAAAGATGTCACCATCATGAAAACTATGAAGCCCTTTACAAAGGGTGATGCAAGTCGTGTAAATCTAACCACCACCATGAATTTGAGTTTCTTGTACAATATAAAGCCTTTGGCATGTGGTACCAATCCTATGAACAAAGAACTCTACGAAGAATTATTTAGTCTATAGTTAAGTCTCAAATCATAAGCAAAAATATCTAAGTAAAGGTTTCTAATGTTCAAAATTTCTTGCAAGGAAGGCCACATTTTTTGGAAGAGACAAATGACAATAGTGGATGCATACAATACCTCCTTTGATAACACTTCTTCTGAAAAATCTACCATTGGGATACTTAAAGAATTCACCACACATGGCAATGCCAATGTAGTTAAACCGAAGAAACGTTGAACATAAATCAAGGTTTGGGAAGAAAAGACCATCACATGAAACTATTTCAATAAAACGAGGGAATATATTCTAATAATATTTTTTATTTTTATTATAAATATTAATAATAATTTGGTTAATTTTAATTTTATTAGACTCCATGTAAACATAGTTATGTTAAATAGAATATAGAATATGAATATTATTATGTGCAATCTAAATGTCTTAAATTTGAGCAATATCATCTCTTATCATTGAAAGTTACTTCATTTTGTCTCAGTATCCCAATCCAATCTTATATTAACACACAATGAAATTTATTAATTAAAATTTGATAGTTTATAGAACTTCACATAATCATATATAATAATATTCTCATAATATATATTTTTATATTATATTAAACCAAATAATATTATATATATAATATGTTACTTTATATTTTTTATAATTACAATCTAATATATAATTATTGATAGTTTATTTTATAATTATTATATTACCAAATATTAATATTAATATATACTATTATTAAGAATAATATTAATATATAAAAAATACTAAATATTTTTTAAAATAATATAGTGTTGTGAAGGTTTTATATCTTTTATAAATTTTAATTATAGTTGCATTTAAATGAAATGAAAATAAATAAATAAATAAATAAATCTAACAAATAAAATAATAAAGTAGATAACTCTTTTTTTTAAAAACATATAAAGATTATGAATTTGACATCCATCAATCATGAATTTTACATTTAATTATCTAAATATTAAATAATTTTAAAAATTAAATATTTTTGTGTAATCAATAAATTTAAAAATATTATTATATTTAATTATATAATTTAAATGAAAAATATTTATCATTTTTAATATTCTCATTTTATGATTAACACATATTTATAGAAACCTCTATTAATTGTATTCAAAGACAATTCTATATTGTTTTTTATTTTCTTCTTCTTTTATTTACCAATATTTATTTATAATATTAAATCATTTAAAAATATTTACACAATGTAAAAATAATTTCTTTAAATATAAGAAATCAATAAATATAACTTAGTTTCTAAATAAATGCAATTCCAAATTTTTTTAAAAAAAATCTTCTTTTATTTATTAACATTTGTTTGTAATATTATATCATTTAAAATATTTAAATAATACGTAAAGATTTTAATGAAAAAACATATCTCGATGTTATAATTTATTTACCTCTTAAAATTATTACCCATTGTTTCACACACTCTGGCCATAAAATTAAAAATCAAACACTTTTCTAAATGACATGAAAACTGATCCATTTTGTATTCCTTTCTATGGAGAAATTTACTTTTGTGCATATATTCACTATTATTACTTGTGAATATTTAGTTATATAAAAAAAATAAAATACAAAAATAGAATTAAGGATACATTTCATTTGTTACAATTCACTTTCGTCACTCTTTATTGTAATTATACTTTTAATATTTATTTATCTTTATTTTTTTCAGATCTATCTTCATATGTTCTTGTGATTTTCCAATTCTATTTTTTTTGAATTTATAATTTTCCTTTTGAGCCTCATTCTCTCCTCTCAGAGTATCTTTCCCTCCATCCATGTCTTTATTACACCTTTTTAGTGAATTATTAATGAATAACTTTTTTTTAAGGAAGCAAGTAAATGATTTACTCTTTTAAATATTTTTTCAACTTTTTTAATCATGAAAGGGATAGACGAATATATACCTTGCACTTTGAAATGATGACTAGTGTTTAAAAGCATATAAATGAGATCTATGGGACTTAAATGTGACTCGTCGATGGTAAGAGAGGTTGTTTTTAAAAAATTTATAGTTACAAAAATTTGGATATTTTGTTCCCACTGATCAAGTAAAATAATTTTCGATAGATATTTTTGAAGATGGTTTTAAAAAGGGAGGTATTTTTCATATTAATTTAATTTTTAAAAGTATATATTTTTTAATATTATTACAATATTTAACTGGTTAGAATTGTATGGAAATTTGCAGTGTGATCTTTGAGATGCATGCATTTATGTATATATGTTATTAGGGATGCAAATGTATGCCATATAATAATATTATCAACACAGTATTCATTTTTGAAAGAGATATTTCTCAACATGATTTTTAATTTAAAATATAAATAGATGATCTTAATTATATCTACAAAACCAAATATTTATTAGATTTTTTATTATTATAATTGTCTTAAAACTATGTATTTATATACTTTATATTGATAAATAAGAAAAAGATACAAAACCAAAGTAAAAACAATTCCATAAGCTGAGCTTCACTAAAAGAATACAATGAATATAACACATGACCTTAATGTTTAGAATAAGTTAGCTTTATTGAACAAAAGTCAAAAAATTTAACAGTTCAACAATATAAATTATAACAAAATCAAATTTGATATTTTAGATTTTTTGAAGTATGAATTGAAAATAAATGCCAAAACAAATCATTGTTAATAACAAACATAGAATGTCAAAAAAAAAAAAAAAAAAATTAAAAACAAGATTTAATAGGCTACATTAGCATAACATTTTCACCTTATATTTTTGTTTCTGATTCTAAATTCATGCTACTATATTTGATTATAAAACATTAATTGAAAACTCATATCATGGTACAAAATTTCTAATTCCTTCTTACAAAAAGATATATGTTTTTTATTTCTTCTGGAGCATAGGTTTATTAAATGAAACCCCACTTTATGATTCAAATATGATAAATAATTCCCTTTCTCTCACTGAATTACTTAATCATATACAAACCAACGCTCACTCTGAAATAAAATCCAAAACAACAAAGTTTAATTGAAACTAATTAAAATTATAATGATCCCACAAAAAGGGATCCTTTTTTATGGGCATCTATGTCTTGGTAAAAGGAATATATAGAATATGTGTGATATAATAACCACCCCAACAACTACTTAGGATTCCAAATGACCAAACCATAGGGTGCCATAAAGGTGTCATGCCAAAAGGTACCTACATGCTCTAAATGCCCTCCCCCCCCCCCCCCCACCCAAAAAAAAAAAAAAAAAACTAAATAATAAATTTAAAAAATACTACAAAATTGTAACTTGCATATTTAAGATCAATTAAATATAATTATGAAAGAATGCAAAACCATCTTGGATGTGATGTCATGGCACCAACTTTTTAGGATTATGCTAAACAAAAAAAAGATTGAAGAAGATAACGCTTGGAATAACTCTGTATACTTGTATTCTTATTCTCAAGAGTCTAAGGAGGTATATTTTCAGTATAAGAATTAATAAAATAAAATGCGTTCATTCCTCATAGCTCTTTGTGTAAAATTACGGGAATGCTTTAATTATATTTTTAATATCTTATTATTTATTTGGTAGTGTAATGATTATGTGTGTGCATTAAATAAAATGGTGGATTGTTAATCTCCACAATCTATATTTATAATACTAATGATGTTACATTATTAAATATTATATTTAATGTAGATTAATTATGTACTCTCAAAGTGACATATTTTATGAAATGATATTTATAAGATTTTAAAATTATATGGTGGTGATAGGTATTTATAAATGATGGCTATTATTTATTGTTAATTGTTTAAAACCCAATATTTTATTTTAAATTTTACCTTAATTATTCACTTATAACATTTTTGATATTCTTATTCATGACACCTCAATAGTTTTAATTACATAATTCCACATGTCTAGTTAGTTGGGAGGTTGTGTATCCTAATAAAGATTTAAGGTTATTACTATTAAATCTTTTATAACTTTGATTTCACTACTTAAAAATATTTATATATGACCAGGATGACATCTTTGTGATGTGATGATGAATCTATGGTGTGGTGATGACAATAAAAATGTGAATAGACATGATAACTATGGTGTGTGAACATATTGGAATTTATTTCTACACATGTATATATAGATTGTAATAGAGATGATGAAGAGTAAGGAAATGTAGTTTATTAGTGTACACTAAAATATTAAGTGATATTTAAATCATGATAAAACATTTTACCTAGTGAGTTACAAATTATGTAATTTTATACAAATCAAATCCAAGTAAAGAACGACAATTATTTCTACTACTTTACAGATGAATAGATTTCCATAATATTTATAGATGAATAAATGAGGGTGATACCTTTCATTACTTATATAGAGAAGGTTATGAAAGATTATCTCTTAAACCTTACAAGTGTGTTATAATAAAAATTGATAGATAGCTCCCACACAACATATAAAATAAAAATTGTAGTAGCTTTCCAAAATAAACTGGATAACCAATATAATAAAAGATGTAAAAAAAACACACAATAATTTTAAATAGGTACATGACATCGATCTATAGTGCTATGACAAGTTTGAAAAATAATTTAAAAAAAAATCAAAAAAAAAAAAAAAAGTCAAAAGTGATTTTAATTCAAAATTCTAGCTCTCAACTATTATAAATTAAATTTTACTGGTTTTAAAAAATTAATTTATTTGATTTAAATAACTTTAAATTTATAAAAATAATCTATTTCTAACCATAAAATTCATCCATAACAACCTCATAATTGTTATAATTTAAATTTTAAAGTAAGGTAATATAATTTCTCATTGAAACTAATATACCATTCATATACAAAATGCAGTTATTATCCCTCCTCGAGCCCAAGGGGCATCCTGAGGTGCTTAAAATACACTACACACTGCCATAATAGACCACACTTTAAAATCTAAACCATCCAATAGCCCATGGGGAATGTGCTAAAAACATACTTTGAGAAATAAAATTCAAGAAATGTGTTACATCAAGAAAAAAGATGTAACAAACAAAAGGAACATAATATTTTATTTGCTTAAATACTTACTTCGACGCTGAGGGACAACATGAGTAGTACCACCAAAGAAGTAATACCCTGTCTTATGGCTATTATTATAACTAGCAGTTTCCCCACGGTGCAAGAAAATCAGGATGTTGGATAAATGTATTTCATATTTGGTTTATTACAATGATAAAGTATTTTTATTTTTTTAAGTGTTTATATTTTTTTCATTATTTTATATGTATTTTTGATTTTCAGTCATGTAAATACCATTTGTCTTGTTACCATCCTTTTTTAAAGTTGGTATAATATCACTAAATGATTGATATTATTGTAAATAAATTGCTTACTTGGTAATGGTTCATCTATTTATTTTCTATTTGAGAATTACTCATAACATGGCATTACCCTCTAATCTAAAAACTGGTGAGAACAATTCACAACCAAGCAATATAAAAAAATATCTAAGAAAAACCTAGAAAAAGGAATCAACTAAACTTCATTAATATTGCATTTCATAGTGATTATGTGGATAAATTAGTTTAATATTCCAAAACATGATCTACCCCTTTAAATGAATGTAGATACATAAAACACTAATCACAAATTCAATAAGATAGAAATAGTATTTTATAATCAAGTAGCAATAGTATAAGTCAAAGTTTCTCCATGCATTAGTGAAAATTACTCATGGACCCCAATAGATAATTTTATTAGATGAGGAACAAACAATTATCCATAACTTTCCTCTCCCAAAGTATATAAATGCATTCAATAGGCATAGAGTAGTGTGGCACCATATACATTTCTTCTAGATGCTAGGTAATACTTCAAAACAACATAAATATGTCTATCATGATTGAAAATTTGGGTCGAGAAAAGGATCACTTGTCTTCAGGAATAGTGTCTTTCCACATAGGAAAGATTGGTATCGTAACAGATGTTAAAAGTTTAAAATAAGTTCTACTTCATTGGCCCAAATCAACAACATTTATGTCCTAAATTAAAATATGTGTTTCTATGAACAACATCAAGCAGACATGGTGGGATTACCAATTCCAGGTTTACTGTAACTGATTGGATATATTGCATATAATCTCTTAATGTATTCTTCAAAGCTCACATTGATTGTAAATATATTGGTTCAATTCCTTGCATACTCAACAAAACTACTACTAAGTATGATTGGAACTTTTGGAAGCTCAATATCGCTAAGCACAGAGACCAAAAAACCTACTTGTGGTTTACAGTGAATTTTATATTATCATAAAATATAATAAGCATAGAAAAACACAAATTTATATGGAATTATTTAAAACATTGTGACATACAAAAAATAATTTCCACACAAAACTTGGACAGGCTAAAACGATCTTGAAAATATGACAAGAATTATACCCATCATTATTAGCATCTAGAAACAAGATTGGCAATCCCATGTATCTTCTTTATTTGTGACAGACTTGTTGCCAATGAGGGAAATTATGAATGTGCTCATTATATATTGATGCGAAGTCCTATTATGATGCCAATAGAACACATGTATGATATCATTTCAGCTAAAAATCCTTAAAATTAATGCATTTCATGAACATGATGTAGTATGATAGGTAGCCTGCCTAAAAATCACATTCAATGGGTTTCACGCCTTTTAAGCACATCAATTTAGGACTTAAACATAGGAAATAAAAATAAATTTTCATGCTCAAAACAAATACATAATAGTACTGACCAATAAATAAAAACATGTAAAATGAAAGAGAAAAATACCTGCAAATGAATTCACCCTGAGGCTCTAAAACTATAATAATCCAAAAAGCATATATTTCTCATTTAAGGTGTTCATCCAACATTCGTACTAGCCCAAGAACCCATCAATCAGTCATGTGCAACCCTAAATCCATCCTCTGCTACCATAACACTGAGAAACCCAAACAAAATGTGTAGATAACTAGACATCAACCTAATTAGGCATCTTTGGAATTCACGATGGTCATTGTATCTAAAACTACACCATATCAAAATCATGTGTTAGATAGATTTCAAAGTTCAATATTAGAGTAACATTTTATTCATATCGATTTTTTTGATATCTTGCACTATTTGTAGCGTCTTTCAGCATATTGGCAACTAATTTGATATTAGTGGTAGATCCTCAACCATAATTACTTGCTCTTTGGCAAGCTCTTTGAATCTTGTGGCAGCTCTTCTCAATCATATGCATTCCTCCCATTACATAATCATTTTCAGCTTTATTGTTATACTAAAAACATTATATATTGATATGAAGATTCAAAGAATACATTTTATTTAAAATATGCTTGTATTGATTCAATTTTTAAAATTATTGAATAAAAAATATATAATTTTAACCATATAATGGCAGTTGATTTAAATGTTATATCCTTATTACATATGGAACAATGTTTAGTCGACCGATATGAAATAATCCAGCTTTTCATGGTTCAGTAGGGTTTCATGCCGTGACACACGTAATAGCGCACTGCAAAAACAAGGAAAATGGGTTCAATTCATAGACAATAGGGTTTGATGCCTGGAATTATGAGCTGAAAAGGAGGAAGAAAGTCATTCATGGTTGGGTAGGGTTTGAGGGGTGATAAATGGGGAACTACTACGGATCTGGCAGAGGATCGAAGAAGCCGTGGAAGGGGAAGCACAAGCCCAATCCATTTGTGCATGACTTCAACACCGGTGGTCATGTGTCCTTTTTGAAAGGATCAACCATTGGGCACAACATCAACGACAATTATGTGCTAGGAAAGGAGCTCGGCATCACCTACCTCTGTGCTGACAAGGAAACCGATGAGCAATTGGCCTATAAGTCCATCTCCAAGAGCAAGCTCAGAACTGCCATAGACACTGAAGATGTAAGGAGGGAAGTGGCTATAATGAACAATTTTCCAAAACATCCGAATATCGTGAGCTTGAAGGCCACTTACGAGGATGATAGTGCAGTGCATCTGGTAATGGAGCTGTGTCAGGGCGAGGAGATCTTTGAAAGGATTGTCGGCAAGCGAAATTACACTGAGCGCGCTACCGTAGCCGTTTCACCATTATCAAAGTAATTCAGGTATTTCCTTTCAATGCTATTTTTTTTAAGCAAGTTGGTTGTAAATTCACTCTGCCTATCAGCTCTCAAATAGCCACATCAAATTTCTGCCTATCAGTTGTCAATGGAATATTCTCCTATTTTATTTCTTGTGAGATGAATCTACAGGGGTTCCCCGCTGTATAAGCCACTGACTTAATAATAATTATTGAAGGAATATGATGCATAGGCTTCCAATGTATTAGGGTTATAACAAGCTACATTAAGTTGTACCTACTTGTAATCAGTGCTCTCTTTTCCGCATGCACATATTAAAGCACTCTATAGCGTCTCACATGCACTGCTTGCTCGTTGTTTGAACATTAGATTATCAATCCCCACGAGTTGTATTTATAACACTAATAATATTATTTTATTAAATATATTGATCAATTTAACAGATAATTTCATCTAATAGAGATTAATTTAGCATACCAAAAATGATACATTTTACGAAGTAACATTGATAAATTGTTTAAAAATTTAAAAAATTAATATTTTAAATATAAATTTATTTTACATGTTTTCTTATAAGACATTATCATATTAATAAGATTTTAAGATATTTGAATTAGGTGTGTAACAAGGGACCCTGTCTATTTTAATTGTGTATTTGTTATGTATAGTTATATTAGATTAAGTATAACTTGTGTTTCCAATTAGATTGGATTTATTTTGGAAAAATATTTTAAAGCTTTTTTTTTAAGTTAAAAATATTAAATTTTTATGTTAATTTTAGCAATGCAAGTTGATGTGAAGAGAATGCAATTGTCTTTTTTGGTTTCTTCATATTTATATTAAGTTTGTATTGCATAATAAACCATCTTGTTATAACTCCATTCAGATTTATATACAATTAAATAGTACATTTTTCTATTAATAAATTATATAAATTTAAAAATAAATGTAATATAATTATTTTTAATTTTATATATATATATATATATATATATATATATATATATATATATAAAACTTGTGTTTCCAATTGGATTGGATTTATGTTGGAAATCAATATTTTAAAGCTTTTTTTTAAGTTGAAAATATAAAAAATTTATGTTAATTTTAGCAATGCAAAGTCAACGTGAAGATAATGCAATTGTCTCTTTTGGTTTCTTCATCTTTATATTAGATTTGTATTGCATAATAAACCATCTTGTTATAACTCCATTCACATTTATATGCAATTAAATAATACATTTTTATATTAATAAATTATAGAAATTTAAAAATAAATGTAATATAATTATTTTTAATTAAAATTATATATATATATATATATATATATATATATATATATATATATATATATATATATGTTGTAAATGAGAAGATAATGAATTTCTCATTTATATACAATAATATTAAAAGGATTGAATGGTCTACACCACAATGGGCATGACATCAATATATTAGACAACCCTTTAATTAGAAATAAGTTACATATTGTAAATTCCATAGAAAATACTATAACAATTTTTAAAACAAAACGTATTTAAATATAAAATTATCTATAAAATGATACAACTTTTATTCAATATAGAAGATATTAAAAAACATAGTAATAATTAAACTAAAAGTACAACTTCTTATAATAATAAAGCATGTCTTGATGAGTAATTCAATATGCCATTGCTACCAATGGTTATGTTGTTGGGATAAAATATTTTATGTTGGTTGTCAAGTCATATAGACTTTGAGAGGTGGTTATAATTGAGGATACACAATTTTACAAAAGATAATTCTATTAGGATAGGAGTGTATGAATAATAAATTATCACTACTTATAGATAAGGTGATATTTACAAAATAAATTGGTGTGTGCTGACTGAAATTTTAGTTCTATTATTTTCAAGGATTGAATACTATTGCGTTAGACTTCTTTAAACGAAGCGCATTTTTTGGAATGAAGAAATTTTTGAAAAATAGTAAAATTTATATATTCAATGGATGTGTGTGATTGATCATTAAGTGAGAACCACCATTAATGGATATGTATAAAAAAAAAATTGTCCATGGATGTGTTGTATTCAAGACTCCATATGATGTAAATTATTGAAGTGAATTTCTCTTTTATTGAGTATATTGGCTATGGAAACGTCCATGGTGTCAATTCTAGTTGGTATGGATTAGTCAAACAAGGAAACATGTAGTTACAAACCCTTAGAAAAGGAATGAAGGACAGAATAAATTAGTAGATTGGAGAAAATGAAGATTGAATGGAAAACAAGACCAATGTAAAAGTATAAAAAATAAGATACCAATAATATTATGGGGTTATAGTGGGAACTAAGATAAAATAAAATATGGATTAACCAAACCTTTATCGAATATGGAGCATTGAAGTTAATAATGATAAGGAGTAGTCAAGTAACTTTGAAGAGGGTGAGGGGTAGTAAATCTTCACTAAAAGGGTTAAATTTTGAATCTTAGAGGGATCTGAAATAAACCAAGGAGAACATAGAAATTGATTGGGAATAAGATAGTGATACAAAGTGGTAATGGGATAGAGAATAGAGATCCCATGTAAAGGGTATCTCATAAGAGATAAAATATGTTAAACGTAGTTTTATTGATCAACTTCAAATTTAGCATATGTATCTAGAATTGGAATGGAGTCTTTATATAATGTGCTTTTTGAAAACGGGTATAGGCCATGTTCAATGGTATTTATCATAATTACCTTAGATTTAGTTCATTAACACTCTAATGATACCTCTCTTATGCCAAAATTAATTTTCAAGTTTAACAAGTTGGAAGCATATAAGAAAGTACCAATAATAATAATGTAATTTGGCTAGGTCATAAATTTTTTTGTAAGACACAATAGGGAAATTAACAATAAATTCAACCTAATCAATGCATGTAGACCTCTTCTAGGTCCCTTGTTAGAAGACTTCTAGGTCTATATGTAAGGATTTATATCTTTCTTGATCTTTGATTTGATCCTACAATACTTTTTGGAATATTCACAAATATGATCTCAACTAAGATGCTTATCCAAAATATGATGCAAATTATAGAAGTTCTCTTGCCTTGTTTAGTCTTCATGGTCTCTTAGAGACCTTGTAGCCTTCTCGCTCGTATCTTATTCAAATAGATATATGACTCCATAATAAATGTTCATCCTTTACAAGGTGCTTATTTTACATTTAATTTTTGAATAGTTATCCAATATTTTCCTTCACCCTAATCTTAATTCCACAAACACACAAACCATCTTTTTATTTTACAAATAAAATAAAACTATAGATGGCAACCTTCTTCAATAGATTCTAGTCCTGAATATGAGTATGGGTCTTAAATAAATCTCATGATACTTTACCAAAATCCTTGCATACTTTGGGATTGTTATAACCCCACATATACACTTCAAACTTCCTCATTGATCATTCTTTACAAAGAACCCAAATTCTACCATTTTATGCCTAGTGCATAGATGAATAGAAAGCTATAGTCAACTATATCTTTTTTCTAAAGCTTCCCCAAAACTACAACTATGTTATTAGTTTACAAACATCATACAACATATACTACCAAATTTAATGTCGTTTGGAGTATTATTATGAGATTTATTCCTTTTTAGTCTTCTCAAATAAGGTTTTGGGCTTGTCTATGTTTTGGTTATAAATTTCTATTAGGCCTCTAAAAATAATTAAATGACTTGAAACATGTTATAAACATCAAATCTAACATGCATATAATATTTAATCTTAGTTGGATCATTTATTTTTAAGTTATGTACTTTTCAGTGTTGCTAAAAGTTAGGTTTTACATTATGTGATCATCTAAAAATAATACTTGAATGCTAAGAGTGATACCTAAAACCACCTATCCCTAGTTTATCCCTAGATCTATTTTAAAGCCTATTTCACACTTATCCAGTATTTTTATTGGTCACATGCATCCCTAGACATCCCTAAAACAGTACCAGATCCTCAATTTTACATCATCAAGCAACAAAAAGCTTACACGTACATTTTGATTGTACATGTCCCTGTGTGGTAGCATAGATTTGTGTAGTTTGTATCTGGGTGATACGGTAATGCGTGGAGGTATAACGAAACTCTAAAATTGGTGTGTATTGTTGTAAGGCGATGCGGAGTCCTCAAATGCGCCTATGCAATGTTGGAGTTTTGGATGCCATGTTATGCTGTCCTGCGGAAACTCGTTCGGATATTGCAAGGTTCTATACATGCTAAATTGGATAGAACTAATGCGGGTAACGTTCCAAATTGCACGCGCAATGCAGGCGGGGAAGAAAGGATAACAGGAATCGGTTGGGGCAAGTCCTCACCGAAATGCAATTGCTAATCGACCAGTTTTTTTTCCCGACCAGGTATTCAGCTGCCCGGGATTTCAACTTGGGCAGCTCGAAGACGGGAACTTCTGTGTCGTTAAGGAAAGAGATTGGAAACACCTCCATATGGTACCTCCTGCAATGTAAAACTTCGGATTGCAGCTTAATCCGTTATTACTCTTTCTTTGATGTTAGCTAATTTATTCCACTTTTCTGTATAGTATTGATCTTTGACATTCGAGCACAAATTTGTTTTTTTTCATGGCTTATTTTCGATATGCGCAATTCTACTCGTCTTCACTCTTACTTTTCCCAATACCATTGCTTTCATCACTTTCAAATTCTAATATTCTTATTTATTTGTTTAAGTCTCAGGTTGTTTCAAATTTCCAGTTTTTCAATTTCACTGAACTTTTCTAAATTTGTCTGAAATCCAAACATCTGTTTTAATGCTCCCTATCCCTCTTCTAATTTTCTCTCAAATCCAAAGTTGCATAATAAAATACTAGGTAGCACGCCTCGTTCCATGAAGTTGATGTGCTTTTTATTACTTTGCCACGTTATTTACAACTCCTCTAATGTAAGGCATGCTATTGCGTTGATGGTAGCCCAACAAATTATTTTCTCATGTTTGAGACCATTATGTGTTCTTATAAAGGAGACCTGATCTTTAAGACTATTCTCTAAATTTGTAGAGAAAGTGCCTCGATGTTATCAGGTTGGAGATTCCATTCCCTGGGAAATGCTTTTTTTCTACGGGCTTTTTAGAAGATTGCAAATATCAAAGGATATTTGGTAAGTCTTTTCTTTTCTATCATTTGTATGTACGACAAATGTATATATTGTAAATGCTCATGAAAGTTTAAAAGATAAATGAAAAGTTGAATGTTTACTTCAGACTTGAATAAAATTCGAAACAAAGACTTAAGAAGATGAAGAGTCGTGTCGATTCTATGTATACCTAACATTTTTAAAAGGACGAGTTTTCATGGACATCGGTTTTGAGTTAATATAAGTATTAGTTACAATCTCTTTCAGGTTTTTCTACTTAGGGCATATTTCCCTCTTGCGAACGAAGTTATCTTTGTCTGAATAATTGCTATGACTAAACTATGGATAAGAAGTATGGAGTTTCTAATTTTTCCATTATTTGGTAAGGAAATATGATAGTATGTGAGATGTCTAAGTTTTTATTACTTTCTTTATAGTAATTAAATAGAATCATCATGCATTAAAATGAATAAGTCATCAAATCGTAATTCATGATTTAATTTTTAATTTGTAAGTTTTTTTGTAATATATAGACTATAACAATAGTATGTTTTGATGAGAAATTCAATATGCCACTGCTAATAATGGTTTTATTGTTGGCATAAAATATTTTAAGATGGTTGTCAAGTCGTATAGACCTTGAGAAGTGGATAGAATTAAGGATAAATAAGTTTGCAGATGATGAATCTGTTAGGATAAGAGCACATGAATAAGAAATTATCACTACTCATATATATGCAGATATTTACAAAATAAATTGGTGTGTTGACTGAAATTTTAGTTCCATGGTTTTCAAGGCTTGAACACTAATGTGTTAGACCTCGTAGAATGAATCACATTTATTGGAATGAACAACATTTTGAAAAGTTTTAAAATTTATATATTTAAAGGATGTGTGGGATTGTTCATTAAGTGAGAACCACCATTGATGCATATGTATCAAAAACTAATGGTGCATGGATTTGTTGTATTCGAGACTACATATGATGTAAATTATTGAAGTGACTTTCTCTTTTATTGAATATGTTGGCTATGGAAAAGGCCATAGTGCCAATTCTGGTTGGTATGGATTAGTCAAACAAGGAAGCATGTAGTTATGAACCCTTAGAAAAGGAATGAAAGATAGAATAAACTAGTAAATTGGAGAAAATGAAGCTTGAAAGGAAAACAAGACCAATGTGAAATAATAAAAAATAAGATACCAATAATATTATGGAGTTATAGTGGGAACTAAGAGAAAATAAAAGACGGATTAACCAAACCTTTATTGAAAATGGAACATTGAAGTTACGAATGATAAGGATTAGTCAAGTAACTTTGAATAGGGTGAGGGGCAGTAAATCTCCACTAAAATAGTTAATTTTTGAAGCTTAGAGGGATCCAAAATAAAATAAGGAGAATATAGAAAATGATTAGGAATAAGATAGTGAAACAAAGTGATAAATGGACAGAGAATAGATAACCCATGTAGAAAGTATCTCATATGAGATAAAATAGGCTAGAAGTAGTTTTACTGAGAAACCTCAAATTTAACATATGTATTTGGAATGGGAAAAGAGTCTTTCTGTAATATGCTTTCTGAAAAAGGGTCTAGGCCATTTTCAAGTGTAATTATCATAAACACCGCATGTGTAGTTCATTAACTCCCTAATGATGAATTCCCTATGCCAAAATTAATTTTCAAATCTAGCAAGTCAGAAGCATATAGGTAACTATCAATAATAATAAAGTAGTTTGGAGAGGTCAAAGAAATTATGAAGAGACACAAGAGGGAAAGTAACAACCAATCCAACCTAATCAATGCAAGTAAAGCTCTTTTAGGTCTTTTAATATAGGTCTTTTAGGTCTATATTTAAGTATTTATAGATTTCTTGATCTTTGATTTGATCATGCACTACTTTTTAGAATATTCATAAATATGATCTCAATTAAGATGCTTATCCAAAATCTGATGCAAATGAAGTTAGGAGGGTTTTATTTCCTTGTTTAGTCTCCTTTTGTCTCTTGGAGACCTTGTAGTGTTCTTGATTGCATCTTATTCAAAGAGATCTATGACTCCACCATAAATGTTCATCCTTTAAAAGGTGCTTATTACACATTCTATTTTTGGATACTTATCCAATATTTTCCTTCACCCTGATCTTAGTTCCACAAACACACATACACAATCTTGTTATTTTACAAATTAAACTATATATGGCAACCTTATTTAATAGGTTCTAGTCCTCAATATGGGTATGTGTATTAAATAAATTTCATGATGAACACATTGGGATTTTTATAACACCATATATATACTTCAACCTTCCTCATTGATCATTCTTTAACAAGAACCCAAATTCTACCATTTTAGATCTTGTGCATAGACCTATAGAAAACTACAGTCAACTATATATTTTTTATAAATCTTCTCAAGAACTGAAACTTTTTTATTAGTTTAAAAAATTCATACGAAATATTCCTACCAAATTTCATGTCATTTATATTATTCTTCTAATATTTAATTCTTTTTTAGTCTTCTCAAATAGGCTTTTGGTCTTGTCTTGATGATTGCACGTTTGAGTTTTTGCTATAAATTTCTATGTAGGTCTTTAAAAATCATTAAACCACTTTGAACATGTCATAAAAATTAAATTCAACATGCATATAAATTTTAATCCCATTTGGATCATTTATTTCCAAGTAATGCACTTTTTAGTGCCACTAAAAGTTGGGTTTTACATTATGAAATCACCTAAAAATGACACTTGAGTGATAAGAGTGCTAATTTAGACCACCTATTCATAGATTAGTTGTAAACCTATCTTAGGGCCTATTTTCACACTAGTCTAGCCTTCATGTGAGCCATATGATTCCCTAGACATTCCTAAATCAGTCCCAGATCCACATTTTTACATCATGATCATTCGTGCCTCAAATTCTACCATTTGGACACTAGCACCATAATAGGGATAATAGTGCCACCTAGTGTTATTGTCCCAATTTTTGTGATACTATTATTTCCCTCATTTTTACATAAACATATATATTTTTAATTCTTAGACCACCTACAGTTGACCTAGACCTCTTTTAACACCTGCACAAGCAATAAAATAGTATATATACATGACTTTTAGCCCTCTAACCACCAGATAGAAATCATATTCAAATTAAACATACAAAATCAAAATAATTTATACAAAATTAAGGTTATCAATCCCTATTTTTTCTTAGTTCTACATACTACCATATACAACATTTCTAAGCTCATATTACTCAAATTTACAATCTCAAATGTTAGCAAAGCAGTCAAGTGTACAATCATATTAGCTTCATTTTCACTTGCACTAACACTTAGGTAGAGATAATTAAATCATTATTGATCCCTCTTCAAAGTATTGGTATGTAGGTAACTCCAATAATAATAGGGTGGTGAATATGTCCATCCTATGCCACTAACAAACACACTTTAATGCTTATATCAATCAAATTCCATATCAACATGGAGGATCAATGTTTGCTCATGGAATTAGTCAAAATGAGTCATCTATAGAGTTTTATAAACATGGAGGATCAATGTTTGCTCATGCATATACAAAATGGCTTGACAGACCCAGACATAGGTATACCTAGAAGCTCAAAATAGTAATACATAAAGGATACTACCATTAAAGTAGGTACACTAATGCGACATAGAGGTACTGTATAATTAGGGTAAAACTATATAGAAGGGGTTCTAACACTTAGATCCTATTTATGACACTTAAATCAGCCTCTGACTCATTTTTTAGCCACTATATCATCTATATTAGTCATTTTGTAGCTAAGTTCTCATTTACATTATTTATTTCTATTTTTATAAAGGTTAAATTTATTCAATTATATAATAAATCAATCTCTGCATTTATTCCATATTTCTACCATGATTAACTATACTCATATTATTAACAACATAGGATTTACATTCATGTAAGTCTTGAAAGGCTAAAACATTTGGTGAACCTTTCTTACTTCAAGCACATTATTTCAAAACCCTAGTGCACCTTGAGTGTTTCCCTTCTTATTTGTATATGATCTACTCATTTTTTAGTTTTCACACTATCATCATGATTGTTATGATGAATGTCATTTTCTACTTTTTGGTACAAAGTCTTGTGGTTTGTCTAGCATGGTTATTACCTATCATTTATATATAAATGCACTTGTATATCACTTCTCTCATGGATCATGTTAGATATTATCTATTTTACACATTGGTCCTCCCCCTTTTGAGTCTCATTCCTATGAGGATCACTATTACATAGCTCACTTTAAGTTACCTCCAGTTACTATTCAATGATAAAGGGTTTAGAGGACTAATTTTATTTCAAATCCACCTAGACCAATTGATTATCCTCACTCACATCCTAAATATAAATTTCCCTTGGAAAATAGTAGATCATGCAGTTAGATCTATTACTAGATGGAATAGGGTGCCTCCTTAGCCTATATAGGAACAACATAATCCCACCATCCCTCCTCATCCCTAGCACACTATAATGGGACTTAGAGGTCATAAGAGATCATCTGATATTGTGGATCAATTAAGAAACACTTTGACTAAGATATCCATATTGTAATTACTACAACAAGCAACTATTTTCAAAGATATTATTTTTCAAACACTAAATCCCACATCTTTTCCTTGTGACACATAACTAGATTAATTTTCATCCATCATGAACACTATAAAGTAAATTTAGGATGTTATATCTTTTTTAAATTAGGATTTACCATCATAATCAATTATTGCTTAAAACTCACCACTTTTTATTCCATCAAAAATCAATACTAGAGCTATTAAATGGGTTCAAATTAACATTGATTTAGGACATAAAATATGTAACTTCACATTTATAAAAACTATGGGGGTTGATATAACATCCATTTAGAATACATATAATAATATCAAAGGTTTTTATGACATTCCTAATCAAACAATCTACACAGTTTCAGGTGATGCCTAATCATTTGCACTATAAACTATTACTTGGGATACCTTGGATACATGTTATGGAGGTTGTACCCTCTACCTTACACACATGCATAAATGTTTGACATGATGGATTTTTCCAATAGATAATCAACCATTCATATATTATAAATTCACAAACCCTATCACCCTGTGTACATCTTCATATGGGACACCCCATGTTCTTATAGAGTCCCCACCTCACAATATTCCAATTGAGTAGATGCATACATATGAGGTTAGGGAATACATTAATACTATTCCTACACTTATTCCATATCCTTCTACAGCACAACTACCTTCACCCATGATGGAGAAGGACCCTCCCACAGTACAAATACCTCTACCTTGGGTAGATACTGGGATTCTCATAGCACAATTACCATTACTTGTTAACTCAGAATAAGTATACATCCATAAAATTGATATAGATTCTTGGGCCACCACAGAGGATAATTCAACACTTATTGGCATTGATGACTATTTATGTGGATTGAGTTTAACACCATTGGGCCAAAAAGAGTACAAAGATGATTCTAAGGCACTCACACCAAAAACACCACTAGTTCATAGTCCTAAAATTGCATACCCATATACTCAGTTATAGTCAGTATTAGATCCCTCCATTCACTCATTATATATGGTTACATCTTGGATGTGTACCTTGTTATATATATTTAGGTAGTTAGTTCATAATATATGCTGCATTAGATTCTACATATATTACTTGATAGAGGATTGATGGTATAACCCATAGTTCATCATGGATCTGCTAGAAGATTATTATAACAAGAATGTTAACCATTTTATCATTCTTAGAGACTTACATGACATGATATAGATACATGCTCAAAATTACAACATAAGTTGAATAAGTTCAAGTCTTATGACACTATTTAGGTTATACAACCTCCATGTCCACTGGTATATGAACCATGACAACATCATCATCAACACATATACTCATAGAATGATCCATTGATTATACATATTTATTATTGTAGATAGATACACCCCACATGTTGCTATAGATTAGGATTTTAATCCTAATACTTGAACTTTTACACTTTTACACTACATAGGCTATCAGGAATATGAGCTTTAATATGCCATACATTATTTGGATTTCATAGGACATATCACACTACCAGTTGCATGTGGCTCCTAGGTGACTATCATATTATTATCTATCATGAGTAAGGGAACTCATCTATAGTTTACACTTGGCATTACATGGTTATAGGTGATGGATGCTAAAGTTGACTACTTAGATAGATGTTTGAAATTCAGTCATGAGGGACACATGGTCCACATTCCATATCATGGCATAGATTAAAACCATAGGTTTCATACATATACATTAAGGTCTAATATTTATTACCTTAGGATTGTATGGGAGGCATCTTACATAGTTAATAAACATGTTATTAGGATGCACAGAATCTAAACTAATGCCAAGGATACGTCTCTACTAATACATAGAGAATGGTATGATTATCATGGTGATGATGAATTATTTGAGTTAAAACATATCTAGTATTCAACATTGGATGAACTCCCACCTAATATACCATTTTATTATCCACATCCCATGGATGTGCACTTGGGTCTATAGAGACCTTACACTTTGGTTCTACACTATCTCATTTTTTTTCTAGCATTTTTTTGTTAATACTTTACTTATTTATTGCTCCTTGTATTGAATTTGATGTTCATGTTGCTTATACAAAGGTTATATCCAAATAATACAACAAAAATACAATATTTCCAAAACACAAAAACATTAAAATATTTACTCATAAAACACAAAATTATATATTGGATGCATTGTCATGTTTACACTTCTTATATTTTCAAAACACTACATATGTTAGCTATCTTAGTATAGTTGGTTTTATCATACATACATGATTCACTTATTCATTTTGAGTGATTGAGGATTGTTATAATACTCAATTTCACTATATTGATATAGATTTGCTATTATATATCCATTAGGGGCATATAAATAGATACACAAGTTCTTTATTGGACACATTCACCCATTTTAGGGCACCCTATACACAGTTTCAATTACTAGTTACATATTTCTAAAATCTACATCATCTAATTGTCATTTTTATATATTGATATTGGTCATGATACACTTATTTATATATTTTTTTGACTAATAGTACTTTAGACTCAGCATATGTACATCTTATATCTTACACATATTTTTATTGCATGTTCATGTATACTTTCATTTCTAGCATTCCTAATTTATAATTAATTGTATCTCTATGCTTATTATATTCAAAGATATTTGAATATGTCCTTTATCTATGGCTCTATGCCATTTATTTTCATTATATGTATGCTTTGAACATTTTCCTATGTCCATGTGTGTGGTTTCCAAATTATGTATGTAGACTTTTGAACACAACTTTATATGTGGATCTAATCCAACTTTTTTGATATTTTCATATGTGGACATTTGAACATGTCCTTCTATATATTGATTTCTCAATTTTAGTGACATGTGCCCATGTCTCTTCTATTTTGACCCCTTGTCCTTCTTTGTGTGCCTCATGTGTGTTGTATTTATGACTTATTATATGCATCATGGACATGACACTTGTCTCTTGATTTTTAAACACTCTAGTTTTAGATGTCATGAGGGACATCATGCACATCCCATTCCTACTTAGGTGTCATGATGGAAATCATGCCCCATCTCCCTAGGTAGTTACTTAGTTATTACTCAGGTTTGTTGTTCATATAAATTATTATATCTATCTTGAAAACCTTGCGAATGCTAGATATAATATACATCAAACATTACAAACTTATGCTCAAATTATCTTACATTATAATGTTATGTATGCCAATTTTATTGTAATATTATGTAGATATAATGTATGCTCTATCTAACACAAGTATTATAAAGATTTTTATTTTAAGGATATTTATTGCATAGGTACAATAACCACCCCAAAAATAGGATCATTCACAAGGGTTTGTCATAAACATCAAGCTATCTAAATGCACTCATAGTATAATTTTCAAGATATATGCTCAAAAGATAGAAATCATAGTTAGGTAAACATAATGGGAAACAATGACAAATAGATTAGCTATAGTTGCATAAAAATAAGAATAGTCAAACATTAGCACCCAAATTGGGACACTATCACCACATAGTACTACTACCCAATATATGGTGTTATTGTCCAGTAGCCACAGTTTCAAAAAAAAAAGATTGGCCAAAAGAGTAAAATAGGTTTAGTCTAGGTTTACCCATGTTTAGTTACATATATTGTAGTTTTGTTTAGTTTAGCTCAAATTCATACCAGTTTAATCAAATTAAGGGAATCATGGATGACATGACCATTCCCATTTTTAGTTTAGATACTTAACTAAATTTATTACAACTCAGTCTAGAATCTATATGCTCAAATATTAGACTTAGGGCATGTGCATGACACATTATTTTTGTATGCTCTCTCACACAATAGTTGATTAGATTGAATGACAAACTCCATATCATTTTAGACATTATATATACATCAGACACCATGTTATAAGCTACACTCCAAATTCATGCCTTACTACATATGTAATGGTTGTCATTTTTGAGTGGCCTAGAGTTTCCTAATATATCTTAGTGGCCATAGAACCAGCAACTTCAGTTACACATTTACAATTACATCACACAATATTAGGTTCACATGCATCTACTACACATAGTTAGGCAATGATGGAACAATATCATACTTTAATTATTGAGACACCAATATGATAGGTTTGGACACACCATTATTCCATTCCAAGTTATTCATAGGTCATGATCCACCAAGTAGAGGTGGGAAGTGATGGAGTCAAAATTGTATTGAGTTCTTGAACAACCTATACATGGGGATTAAGCAAGCCATCAAATCAGTCCAAGCTGTTGACTATTTGATCACTATATACATGTGTACACATATGATATCACTAGGTTTATCCATTATTTCACATACCCAATGAGGTGTATTATTTCATTTCCTCTCTCTTATCCTTTTATTTAGTTTTATCTCTTTACTTAGTTTTACTTCTTTACTCAATTTTGTCTTTGTTTTTTATATCTCATAAAAACTGATATGTGCACATTTCACTTGTATGACATCTAATGGATCATACGTCACATACTTAGATCCAAATACGCTTCTTTTTTCCTTAACCTAGTCATTTTGGTTTTTTACATTTATTTAACAAAGAGGAGGAAATCTAATCACCTTAAAATGAAACTTGAGTGCTAAGACTAGTACTTGAGACTACCTATCCCCATCTTAGCCCTAGACTTATCTTAGGGCCAATTTTCACATTTATCTATCCTTTTTGTGATCTATAAGAATCCTTAGACATCCATAAAATAGTCCTAGATCCTCATTTTCACATCTTGGCCTTTCATTCCTCAGGATCTACCATCCAAACACTAGCATCATAATAGCAACAGTAACATTACATGGCATGTAAACAATAGCATCATAATAAGGATAGTATCATTTCATGTCACTACATTCCTAATTTTGTCATTATTGTCCTTTCCCTCCTTTTTCCACAAATGGATATATTTTAAAATCTATACCACTTAGCGTTAACCTAGACTTATTTTAACACTCACATAAGCACCGCCATAGTATATATACATGAATTTTAGCCCTATAACTACTCTATAGAATTCAAATATACATTAAACATATAAATTCATAAAAAAAAATATGAAATTAAGGTTATCAATCCCTATTCTATAATACTTATGTAAACTACCATCTAGAACTTTCCTAATACCAGATTACTCAGATTTCCAATATCAAATACATTCAAATAAATAAAGTCTACCATCATAGTAGCTTCATTTACACTTGCACCAAAACTTATGTGGGGAGAACTACATCATTTTGTATCCCTCTTCAGAGTATTGGTATTTATGAAACTCTCATAACAATGGGGCATTGAGGATGTCCATATTATCCAACTAACAAACACACTTTACTACTTATATCAACATAATTCCCTAGAAACATGGATGATTAGGGTTTTATCATAGAATAAGTCAAAACATGTCATCTCTAGGGTTTTATAACTCATGCACATAGGAACAAGATTGACAGACCCTAACATATGTGCACCCATAAGCTTAAAATAGTATTACACACAAGACAATACCACTAAAATAGGTACACTATCACTGTATGGTACTGCTATCCAATTAGGGTGATATTGTTTGGAAGGGGTTATAACACTTAGGTCCTATTTTTGACACTTAGACCAACATTTGCCTTAATTTTTAGCTTCAAGATCATTTGTCTTAATCATTTTCCAACTAATTTCTCATTTACATTATTTATTGTTATTTTTAAAAAGGCCAAACTTAGTCAATTCTATAACAAATTAGTGGCTATATTTACTACATAATTCTACCCCGATTTATTATACTAATCTCTTTAATAACATAGGATTTACATTCAACTAAGTCATAAAATGTTAAAACACATTACATATGAGCTTGTTAACTATATTTTTCTAAGACATCAATATAAAAACCAAAAAAACACTTGAAACTAGTTCAAAAACTTCATAAAATTTTCTAGGTATCTATCCTTAAAATTTTAGGTCATTTTAATAATTCATTTTCAAGTTATGATAATTTTGATGTCCTAGAACCCTATCAAACTATCACAGGGCTGCAAACTCCAAGTTTTGGGTTTAAATATTGTTTGCTTACCAAATAATCATATCAACACCTCAAACTTATCCTAAATTAGCTTAATATAATTTACTTACTTATAAAATCAACTTTCATTTATCAACAAGCATAAAACACATAAAACCATTACCTTCTGTACTGACTGTGTAATAGAATATAGTTTTTTTTATTTCTCTGACTATAGTAAACATAATCTAATCATTGAAAAACATAAATAAACACTTTAAAATTGTGAAAATACCTATAAAGAGTCTAAAAAATCAATATACACTACCAAAAATCCATTCTTTATTCATTTTTTTCCAAATCTTCTTACAATCCTTTGTTTTCTTCACATAGCAGGCCTAGAGACCATGTCTTCAACTTCTAACCTTCTTAGTAACATCTCAGTCTTAATTAAATATTATCCCATTTATTATGATTATTTATTGATCTCTTGATCCTTATCCTTCATAACCAAATGTGTAAACTTTTTTCATGATCCCAAACATTCCTCAACAACTTGTAACCTATCTCCAATATACTTTAATTATCCTTCTACAGTATATGATATGATTTTAAAGTGGATATAGGATAGGTTTACACTGAGTTGAGGATAAATTGACATTTATTACATGTAAATGGACCCAAAATTACCCTTTGAAAAGGATCAATACTCTCAACACATGATAAAACCTTCAAAACCCTTAGCAAAAAACTCAAATTTTAAAAATTTTCATTTTGATAGGAAAACTAAACCAAGATCTAAATTACACTTTTTATAAGAATTGACAATTTTAATACCTCCTTATGGCCCCTACAAGACCTTTTAAACTCTCACATGATCCATTTACTATAAAATGAATTAATATCAAGCTTTTATGACCTATTTATGGTCTCTCAACCCAAACAAGTAGAAATTTATATAAGTATGAACGATTTGATGATGCTATTTATTAAACTCCCCAAGTGGGAAAAATTTTAAATCCATCTCAAATGAAGTATTCTTAGTTATATTTATTTATTTTCTTCCAATTTCTCACCACATTATTGCTTTCTCTTGTACCTTCTTTAGGTATGTCATCTTCTTCTTGCTTCAAGAGCCTAATTAGCTCAATTTATAATTCCTCTTGTATCTTAATGAATCTTATGAATGAATCCATATCCTTATATTCATCTTATTTTACACTTTCACATCCAATATTAAAATCATGATTACTTTCAAAAATTTGAGACAACATTATCTCTCCAACTGTTGTCATTAGTTCACTCCTATATTTATTTGATATATCTTCATCTTCACTATCTTCTTAGTTTGAGAGATTCAATAACTCAGATTCATCCCTCTTTATTTATTTCTCATCTCATATGAGGTGAAAACAATCTAGTTCCTACATGATTTGCTTCAATATTAACTCTCCCTCTTCACTATATTGTTCTATTTCTTCATTTTCAGTTTTACCTTTAGTAAGTCTACACAAAGACCCAAGTGTTTCCTTTTTAAATGTATTTTTTATGCCTTAATGTCATTAACTTCTAATTCTACATCAAAATAATGAAAAACAAAACTAGAAACATAAATTTGAGTCCATGTAGCCTCTTTGAATGCTTATTACTTCAAAATTTCTCCTTGTTGCATTTTCATGTCCTCAATGAGAAATTGTTCTTCTTGAGAATCTTATTCTTACTTACCTAACATAATTATTTATGGCTAAAAGTATCTATCTACTCATGCTTTAATGTAACGTTTAGTACCAACTTGTCCATCTTAGCCCTTCCAATGTCTGAGACCTCAAGTTCTTCCTTGGCAATTCTCTCTCTCTCTCTCTCTCTCTCTCTCTCTCTCTCTCTCTCTCTCTCTCTCTCTCTCTCTCTCTCTCTCTCTCTCTCTCTCTCTCTCTCGTCACCCAAATCCTCTTTGGTCTCACCCAAGTATTTTTCACCTTGGTATTTTGACTCTATATCCAAGTATTGGGCACCTTATAACTATTTATTGAGCCTCAATGTCTTTTTATCTTCCTTTCAGGCCTCAATGGGCTTTAGAAATTATTGAACCTTTCTCAACTCAAACTTTTTTTAAATTATTATTACTATAACCTCCAATTACTCAAACTTACACTTTTTCCAAGAGATTTAACTGATCTCTAATACCATTTTATGCCACTATACCCATTATAGGTCTCTTGTTCAAGGTCTTATAGGTATGCATTTAAATATTTATATGTTTATTCATATTTTATTTCATGATTTAATACTTTCTAGAATCTTCAAAAATGTGATCTCAACTACTATGCTTATCCAAAATCTGATGCAAATGAACCTACAAGGATTTTCTTACATTATAGCCTTCTTGTTTGTATATTCTTGAACGAGATGTATGTCTCCACCATGAATATTAATACTTTACAATGTGATAATTAGATATTATATTTTTGGATACTTATCCAATATTTTCCTTTAACCTGATCTTAGTTCCATAAACACAGACAAACAATATTTTTATTTTACAGATAGACCTATAGATGGTAACCTTCTTTAATAGTTTCTAGTCCTCATCATGGGTCTTGGTATTAAATCAATGTCATGATGATTTAATAGTGTATTTTCACACTTTAGGATGTTTTATAACCCCATATATATATATATATATATATATATATATATATATATATATATATCTGTGTGTGTGTGTGTGTCTTCCCCATTGATCATTGTTTAACAAGACCCCAAATTTTGCCATTTTATGCCTTATGCATAAACCTATTAAAAAACACAGTCAAATTTATTTATCTCATAAATATTAAAAAGAATTTAAACTTTGTGATTAGTATAAAAACATAGTTATGAATATATTTTCCAAATTTAATGTCATTTAGAGCATTATTTTGATAGTTATGTCATTTTTTGTCTTCCCAAATAGGGTTTTGGGCTTGTCTTGATGACTGCAATTCTGAGTGTTGGATATCAATTTATTTTTTGTAGATAAAAATAATTAAAACAATTTTTAAATTTATTAAACATATAATTTTACATTTACACAAATTTTCATCTCATTTTTATTATTCATTTCCAATTTATGCACTTTTAGTGTGGCTAAAAGTGGGGTTTTGCATTACCTACAGGAATGATGACTATGTTTTTCCCATATATTAATATGAATACATTAAAAAAAATATATACCAATTCAAAAGATTCATAAATATTTTAATTCATATATAATCAAAATTTTAGGTCATTTGAATCAGTCGTTTGTAAGTTATGACAAGTTTAGTGTCATAAAACCCTATCAAACTATCATAGGGTAACAAGATCCCAGTTTTTGTTTTAATTTTTTTTTTGTGAAAAAATCATCACATTAAAAATAAAATTTATATTCAATCACCCTGATATAATTTCATTACTTTTAAAATCAACTTTCATGTATGGACAAACATAAACCACATAAAATGATTACTTTTTATACTAACTGCATAACAAAATATAGTTTTGTGGTCTCTCTTTACTATAGTAAACATCATATAATAATTAAAAAACATAAAATAACACTTGAAACATGTGAATATAACTTAAATGAGTCTTAAAAAATAATATACATTACCAAACATCCATTTTTTATTCATTTTTTTTCTAGTGCTTCTTATAATCATTTGTTTTCTTCACATAGTAGACCTAGAGACCATGCCTTTAACCTCCAACATTATTATCAACCTATCACTCTTCCTTAATTATACCTTATTACCTTTATTAGGTTTATTTATTTATTGATCCTTATCCTTTGTATCCAATTGAATAATCTTGGTTCATGAGCCCAACCATTCCTCAATAACTTATAACTTGTCTCCAACATGCTTAAATCGTCATTTTTAAACATAGGATATGCTTCTAAAGTGAATTTAGGATGAATTTACATTGATTCAAGGATAAAATAATATTTATTACATGTAAAATAACCCTGAAGGACCCTTTCATAGGGATCAATACCCTCAATACATGATAAAACAGTCAAAGTCCTTATCAAGTAATTCAAATTTTATTTTAATTTTAATTTTCATGGGAAAACTAAAAATCGATTTAAAGACCACATTTTTCAAGAATTGTGGATTTTAACACCTCCTTTATGACTGTAAAAAAATTATACATTCTCAAATGATTAATTTAATGTAAAATTTAGTAATATATCAAGATTTTATGAGATATTTATGGTCTCTGAACCCCATAATGCCAATATTTACATAGTTAAAAATGATTTGATGATGTTCATATATCACTAATGGATATTTCAGCTGCACCAATAATAATTTTAAACATCAAAACAAGTTATCACATAATATTTCAATCACCCAAGCTACCAAATTTAAGTATTCCTCTTTCAGGGATAATGTCACACCCTTTTGGTGTTTTTATAACCTTCAAACCATATTAAAATTATACAAACCCAAAATAATATGTATTGATTTTTAAGATGAAATTGAAAGCTAAGGGTGTCCTAATATATTAATTTAATAAATGTTACCTCATAGGATCATTGGATTATCGATCATTGTAATTAATTTTTAATAATGGTGGTATTACTTTAATGTTCATTTGTTTAAATATAAACTAATCAAAGAATTGAAAAGGTAGAAGTGAACTAGGGAAAAAAATTAGGATGTCAAATAAATAAAACATAATCTTATAGATTATATATGGGACTATGATCATAACTTATATGATGTAGTAAGCAAGGTGAGTTTCTAATTTAATGTTACATATAAGATCATGTTATTCATCGAATGACTTAAAATAAATATTTAGTTTGTGATAACTTAATATTATAAATAAATGTGAGGATAGAGTGCTTGTAATAAGGGTGGAATATATTGAGTAATACAAAAAGGATCCTTTTAGTAGCACCAAAAATGATGCCAAATTATTTGTTTTCTTCAGATAGTAGACCTAGAGACCATGCCTTCAACCTCGAACATTATTATCAACCTATCACTCTTCCTTAATTATACCTTATTACCTTTATTAGGGTTATTTATTTATTTATTTATTGAGCCTTATCCTTTGTATCCAATTGAATAATCTTGGTTCATGAGCCCAACCATTCCTCAATAACTTATAACTTGTCTCCAACATGATTAAATTGTCATTTTTAAACATAGGATATGCTTCTAAAGTGAATTTAGGATGAATTTACATTGATTCAAGGATAAAATAATATTTATTACATGTAAAAGAACCCTGAAGGACCCTTTCATAGGGATCAATACCCTCAATACATGATAAAACAGTCAAAGTCCTTATCAAGTAATTCAAATTTTATTTTCATGGGAAAACTAAAAATTGATTTAAAGACCACATTTTTCAAGAATTGTGTATTTTAACACCTCCTTTATGACTGTAAAATAATTATACATTCTCAAATGATTAATTTAATGTAAAATGTAGTAATATATCAAGATTTTATGAGATATTTATGGTCTCTGAACCCCATAATGCCAATATTTACATAGTTAAAAATGATTTGATGATGTTCATATATCACTAATGGATATTTCAGTTGCACTAATAATAATTTTAAACATCAAAACAAGTTATCACATAATATTTCAATCACCCAAGCTACCAAATTTAAGTATTCCTCTTTCAGGGATAATGTCACACCCTTTTGGTGTTTTTATAACCTTCAAACCATATTAAAATTATACAAACCCAAAATAATATGTATTGATTTTTAAGATGAAATTGAAAGCTAAGGGTGTCCTAATATATTAATTTAATAAATGTTACCTCATAGGATCATTGGATTATCGATCATTGTAATTAATTTTTAATAATGGTGGTATTACTTTAATGTTCATTTGTTTAAATATAAACTGATCGAAGAATTGAAAACGTAGAAGTGAACTAGGGAAAACAATTAGGATGTCAAATAAATAAAAAATAATCCTATAGATTATATATGGGAATACGATCATAACTTATATGATGTAATAATCAAGGTGAATTTCTAATTTAATGTTACATATAAGATCATGTTATTCATCGAATGACTTAAAATAAATATTTAGTTTGTGATAACTTAATATTCTAAATAAATGTGAGGATAGAGTGCTTGTAATAAGGGTGGAATATATTGAGGAATATAAAAACGATCCTTTTAGAAGCACCAAAAATGATGCCAAATTATATGTCATACATTGTAATATGGAAGATATTTAATGTGGAAACAAGATGAAACTTATTATTTAGTCTATAGAGTGCATAATGGAAGGGAATGATCACAATGAGTGTCCTTAAATAACAATAGATTTATGTGAGTTATGTCACACGTGGAGTCATTTTACCTTCAATTTTCATCTCCTACATTATCATGTGCAACAATTGCATAATGTGTGTTGTAACTTCTATAATTATTGACTATAAATAATGATAAGAGCTACAAGGTTTTATAATATTTGAAAGATGATATCACCAAAAATATGTTTGTAGTCACTACGTAGCATCCTTCTTCAATAGAGTTAAGTGCAATAATCTAAGACACCAATATGTTATAAAAAGGAAGATTTGTTCCACCATCATTGTCAGATGAATGAGGATGGTCCACTCCCTCACTACACTATCAAGAGGGATGGAAACCACCCCCTCTCCAACATTAGGTAGAGTAGGCACCACCATCACCTTCTACAACATTGATGATCTCTAATTTCACCTCCGCATCAACTAGGTTAGGCATTGAATACAAAATAATATTAGTCCAATTGGGCACCTCCATCTCCTTAGATATAGTATGGGTAATATCCTAATCAATTATAAGTATTGAGATCACCACATACATATAGAGGCTATAAGATGGATAATAAGGTCCCAATCAAGGGAATAAACAACCAAGACAACCTATGACTCTTTAATTATATGTAAAAGTGATATAATTTTCAATAAATTACCCATTAAATCCATAACAAGAAACATATTATGCTTACTATAATGTCTGAAAATAACATTCCATGGAATATTTCCAAACACTGGAAAAATAGGGTAACCAAAATAGTAGACAACTTTAATATGGTGAATAAATGCTCCAATAATAAATCCCTAGTATAGGTTGTCACCAAAAAAGGAGAAACAACATCTTTAAATGCCTTTATATAACCTAATTAATAAGGTATGAGAGTATAGGTACCTACATTTTACAATGGAAAAAATCCTAATGATTGAAGGAATTGGCATATGATAATCAATACAAAATAAGGATGTGAATGAAGGATATCTTATGATGAAAAAATCCTAAATGAATCCATGGATTGTGTGATTCCTATGATAATGAGTGTTCAGAAATTTTATAGACCTATTGAATCTACTAAACACCTTGAATAAGGAGTAAATTTATCAAAATATTATAGTTTTTACTATACAATCTATTAGAGTGTAATAAGAAGGGATAGAAAAGAATCGATATAATTATATTGTATGTGAATATAGATAAAATGTGTAATATGGATGCATAGATGTATATCAAAGTTTGAGGGTTTACATCACCCATTACTTATTTTATTTAAGTATGACTATGAACATGATGAAAAAATATATCTAGAAAGAAATTAGAATGCTAACATTAAGCTACAATTCTATGACTTTGAGTCTAGTAGACTATGGCTCTGTTTAGCATATTGCAAGGATTGAGGATGTGGATATAAAGGTGGTTGATCTTAGTTTTCAAATATTTTTTTCATATTTGATTTTTGAAAATGAAAATAAAAACCCTATATTGATTACAAATAAGTGGGATTATGATGGCTACAAGACCATCGACACAGAGGTAAACAAACTAGAAACACAATAGGATAATGTCATTATCATCTACGATTAAACAAATTGGATCACAATACTTTATTTCATTGAGATAGCCATCTACCCCATATACATAATCATGATAAACATTTATATAATATGCTAATTAATTTGTAAACCTGGATAAAAAAAATATTAAGAATTTAAATACTAAGATATGCCAAAAATAAAAATTACATTTATTGATTGATATTGTGATAAATTAAAACTAAGAGTACTTTGTTAGTTTATGGTGCACATGGAGATCTAGGCTCAAAATAGGTTAGAAGTGGACTGGAACAAGATCATGTAATAGTCATTAAATCATTTAATTTTTCATTTTGTGGCCTTGGATGCTTGCATCAAATATAGAAAATAATTTTGATGCATGTGTCTGACCTAGACAAATGTGTCCTATACGAAATACTAAATAGATCTTGATGTAACCAAAGTGATCCTTTTAGGTTTTTTGTCATAGGTGACAAAAAACCTAAAAGGATCACTTTATATATATATATATATATATATATATATATATATAGACACACACATAGTCTATCACTATTTTTTAATTCATAAAACCCTAGATTCCTTTACCTTGGAGTGACTATGGTAAAGATGGGTTAGTGGGCTCACAGTGTCGATCTTCCGCAAGGACCATCTGTCAATTAGAACTGTTATCATAGATAACACTACCAAGAGGGCCTTAGCATTACTTTTTTCTCCGCTACATGTTATATTATGTCTACATAAGGATGAAATATGTGATAAAAAAGTACATATAATAACCTAGTTTGTAACATTGTAAATATGGATCATCAGATACCCCTTTAGGACATTAGATCTATAGATAGACTGATTCTATGACTAATATGGAAATAAGATTTAATAGGGTACCTTTCTCACTTAATTTATCGATGAATAATTTGTTTATTGTTATTTACGTAAGAGGTATGAATTTTTTAGGTGAGTTATGAATGAAGATTTATTTTGTGTATATATAAATCCTTTGATAAAATATATTGCACAAAAACATGTATGCCAACCATAATAATATATTAAAATTTAAAATTAGATGACTTTTGGGCACTACACACTGAGATGGAAAAGGGACACCTATGTTGATATAGATGTCTCACTAGGACATAAATGTCCATGAAGCTAGAAAATAGGTACAAGTCCAAAACTGATAGAGAAGGATAAGAAATTTGACACATAGAGATAGTGGATTTGAGCCTTTCGATGGTGGGAAAGTTTTAGATATGAATTATAGAACCATGATAGGTATTTTACAAGTTTACAAGACTTAAGTGTATATAATTCAGAGTCGGTATCTACATTCCCCCTACCATCTTTAATCTACTAATGAAATTTCTATGTAAAAAGAAAAAATATGTGTACTTAGATGTGTATAAGACACATTTCCTTTGCATGAACCAAACTTGTGTGTTTTGATGGTGACTAACCTACAAATAAGAGCATGTTATAATGTAAAATCAATGCATATAATCTAAAATAAACCATTTTAAATATTTTAATGTAATGAGAGCAAGGTTAGGAGTACACCTATGTGTTAGTATGACCATCTTACCTTTTGAATATTATATTTTAAGACATGCTTCATTATGAAGCATTAGAGATAATATTAGGAAAATTTTAAAACTTGAGAGTGCATACATACATCCATGCATGCATGCATGAATACACACATACATACATTACATGAATGAGATAAAATCAATATGCATACGGGAATTCACCTTTTTGCTAAGGTTGGGGGCATGTTATCCTCCAGTACATACATACATACATATATACATATGTATATATGTATTGGATGATAACATGCCCCCAACCTTGGAAAAAAGGTGAATTTCTATATACATATTGAGTTTATCTCAATCATGCAACTCAATAATCCTTATAACCTGGCAAGTTTGAGTCATCCAATAGAATCACACTATACATCTAGTTAGGGTGGATGATTTAATCACTCCATATTATAAATTATGGTGAATTTATATTATTTAATAAAGTCTAAATTATAAAATTGGTAAGATTGAGTGATTTAATCATCGCAAATTTTCAAAGGTGAACCAACTACTATAGTAAATTATATCAATAATAGTTTATAAAAGTCCATACTAGGCATAATAATGGCCCATAATATTATTTTAAATTTGGAAACTAATTTGATTTTATATTTTAAGGTGGCCTTTAAATGAAATATGCAACTCATATATATCCCAATATGAAATATGGGTATAATAATGGTACTGATGTATACAATACTACCACAAATGTGGATTTGAATCATATAACTTTGAAATTTGGCTAATTTTGAATTTTGTGCAAGTGTGGAGGGCATGTTTCTATTGCATACCCCATTATAATTTGTATAATCTAAAAACTAGTGTAAGTGTGGAATACGTGTTTCCATAACATGCCCCCACTATAATTTATAACTATGAAAAATGTGGAGGTCATGCATCTTTGACATGACCACACTAATATGCCCCCCTTTTGAGGTGAGGGAAGTATAATCTATAAATTAGTTTACCTAAAAATAAGAATGTAAATGCATAAGCTATGAATGGATCATGTAACATATAGGATTAACATGTCTAAGTATATATATCATTGAAGAACACAAAATGTGATCACATCAAGTACCAAGACACATGATATAGACTATGGAAACATATAGACAATAACAAGACAAACACAACAAGTAATCGAGTACACATACAAGATAACTAAAAATAAAAACAAAAATAAATGGCCCAAAGAGAACTCGAACAAGGGGCATGCTCAAATACTCCACAATATAAGGAATGTGACTTAATCAAAATTCTAAAAAGCATATATTGACATATTCAAATGTCATGATAGGAAAATAAAAGAATAGGAGCTGCAAGTAATAGAGAGTATTCAAATTGTCAAATAAACGAGATAAGATAAATCAAGAAAATAAACTCAAGGAAGTGAAAAAATAAAGAATGGAATAATAAGAAACCAACATAAGCATATCATAGTAGACTATGGATGTATGTGTTAGCAAAAATTGGTAAGTTCATAACATATCAAATACACTAAAAATATATAAGAATGTATAAACACATATGTAATTACATAACAAAAAATATGTTAATGGAAAGTGATCATAAAATAATATAACCATCATGTATCATCATAAAAAAAAGGGGATGCCTCTGATGTACTGATGACATGAGTAAAGGGAAGGTCCAACATCTGTATGTGTATATATAATGTGCCTGGATATGCCTATATCACACTCAAAAATGTGTGAAACATATGTGTGTATATATAAATAAATTATGTAACCAATATTATAGATTCCATGGAGCCAATAAAACATTGAAATCCTAAATATATTTTTTAAAATCTTTTATTTTTCATATTTATTAGACTTTTTTTAAATTTTTTTTTGAATTTTTTTTTTTTTTTCTTTTCAAACTTATGTTGGATCATGTACCTTATTTTGAACATGGTTAGATAGGTGAAATAAATTTATGGCGTGTTCCTCCTCATTACTTACTTTTGAAGTAGAAGAATAATTACCATCATGTGGTATCTAGATAAATTTTCTAGGTCATGAAAAAAGGAGATACCTTGCTGATTTTTTTCAATTTTTGCTTCCGTATGGTATAACCAAAGGGTTCCTACCATGAATGCATATTGAATTTTTTTTGGCATAACCAAAAATATTGTTTGAATCAATTTATGACCATAATAAATTGGTATTATTATGTTTCCAAAGGATTATTTCCAAGAACTATCATGTTGTAGGTCTTTTAGATCAAATCCAAGTTGTTAAAAACATCTTACATTACAGGCAATTTTTACTTGTGTAGGATCAACATGGTAATGCCAAAAATAATCAACCCCCATGAATGATTTTATTATTTGATTTTGTTGGCGTGGATGTTTTTTTATCTATGCAAATTGATGATTTTGTTGTGGATGTGTATCTTTTATTAGTCCCATGTTTATTAATGTTTATAAATATCCCATATGGATGTGAGGCATGCCACACATTTTCTCATAATGATCTTTTGATAATTAATCTTCCTCCTTTATAAAAGGAATAAAAAATTTGTATTTCAAAGAAGAGATGGCTTTTTTAATATGTGAGAATGAATGATGCATATCTATGAACATTCGAGTATAAGTAGTTAAATTATTCATATATTTTTTGTAATACTATTTACATTAACGGAAAAAGAATACCTCTAATAAATATGAATTTCAATTCCAAATATAAAGGTCTAAATGCTAAGGCATATGATGTACTTTTAAATCAAATAACATAGTCTTGAAGGGATTCATCATCTTGTTATTAGAAATTGTGAAAATGTTATGATGTATGTCTAGGATCCTTGTGTGCCCCTAAGGGTTAACTTGAGTGGTTGGGATCAATGATTTAGGTCACCCAATTCTCATGTTCAATCCTTAATTTACCCATGATATGTGAAGTGAGGCCTTTTCACACCACCTACACTCTGAAGTGGCTATGGGGACACCTTTAGGTAGGGGACGAACTTCTCCATGTGTTATACATAGATCACAATGGTGTGATTTAGATACATATCATTTGGTAGACATTATAGACCCAATCCCACCTTTATTAATATTCAAATGTACATTAAATTTGTTTCCAATGAGATGTGGGTGAGTTGGTTAAATGGATTGGTTATTTCAAGACCCTCCCAGGTTAAAATCTTTGGAAAGGCATATGAGTCTTGTTGTGTTGATTGGTAATATTTTGTGGCCTTAAATAGATGTTGGATATTATCAAGGTAGTTGGTAACATATGGTATAAACATGGTATTACATGGGTATCTAGGCCCCCAATTATGTCCCAAAATGGTTCAAGTTCTAGTAAAAATCCATCATATATCAAAACAATTCTAGGCACCTTGTGTTTATTGAAAGACAAAAAAAGACATCCTTTTAATTGTGAAAAAAATGTTAATGAATATTTAGGTAAGCTATTGAACCAATTATGAGCTTCATCGGTGATAATCATATGAAAGGACTTTATAAATAGTTTACCATTATTAACCCATTAACCAAAATAATATACATATTTAACTATGTGATCAAATGCATCTTTATGATGATGAAAATTTGGTATTTCATTTAATTTAAAACCATGCCGATAAGGATATTCAAGTATACATTATGTAGTCAGTTGATTATGGAACGAGGTAATATTTTCATAAGGATTATGGAGGGCCATTTGAATTTGAAGTATATGTACTTATCTTTGAACCTCTCCAATATCATTCATCATGGACATGATATCATCACTAAAAATGGTGGTGTTTGAAAAAGGTGTTATCATTAGTTATAATCAACCACCCATTTTGAATTTAAGCATAGTGGTATTATCATCCTCATGAATAAAAAATGTAAACTCAGAATCACTGAATTTAGGATATGTTGGAAATGGTATAAGATATTTGAATTTTGAAGGTTTTGGCCTATCCTTTGATAATTCATCCACCTTTGGTAAGGCTATAGAAATTTTAAATATAAGTGTCTTTTGTAAAGGTACTTGTTTTAGTATTGTTCTCTCTTGGATTTTCACCCTTTGAGGAGATGTCTCATCTCTCCTCATCTAAGTGGCACAATTTAAATACCTCTAGGATATGGGTAGCCTAAGAATGAGGTGAATCTCTAGATTTAAGGGCTATGTCCTTGAATGTGTATTGAAATACTTTCAGCTATACTAATTGATTTTTTGTGGGTGGGAAAGGTTAGAGTTTTCATGAAATGAAACATATTCTACGGGGTGATTCACCAAGATGTTTACCACAATACTATCATACTATATCACAAAGAGACAAGGCATACAATGCTAGTATAGGAGTCTTATAATGCACTACCACCAGTATTTGAATATTAAGGTGGCATGCATGAAGATTATCCAATGTAAATGGAATCATAGATCAATTTAAGATATTAATGCTTCTTTTTACACTTAAAAACATATCCATACACTTAACAACACTTAATATGACCTACTAGGCATGAAATCACCTACATAAAACATGGAAAGATTGAGAGAAAACAAGGATAGATGAATATCTCTTAACCATTCACTATAAATCTCTTCACACACATTGAAAATATGACATATTAAATCAAACTAGATTTAATTTATTGTCTAAGTTAATTATGATGTCAAAACCAATAGGCATTCACCATACATGGTGTGGTATTATATTGCAAAGGCCAAAATGGCTAGTTCTTATAGAAATAGAGAGAGAGGAGAAGAGGGAAGTCCAAAGGTCAAAAGGAAACTTGTCAAGATGAGAAAAGGATTTAAATATGTATGATAATAAGATGTGAAGTGAACCATGTAAGGTCAGGAAGCACAAGTATCACCGCAAGTCATGAAATTATTGAAATGTGGCGTAGAAGTTCTCATTCTGGATGAAAAAATTACCTTCATGATTTAACCATATTTTAACATGACAAAACATAATATGGATAGGTCTAATGATTATAATTATGGGTATCTCCATGCATTTGTTACATTCTTAGTCATATGGAATCATCTAGAAATGAACTATCACTACTTGCACTCTAAGAAAATTCCTCTTTCAGTCACCCTTCATAGTTTGCCTCAAAATTGGCTTTATTTTTCCATTAAAATACATAGGAGGGAGTGGATGACACTTTTAAATACTCTCCATAGCCTTATATTACTTAGGTATACCTCAAAAATCCATCCACTTGAAATTTTCATACATCTCACCACCTTGTTCATTATTCAAATTCCTACTGGCTGAGATGAGGCAGCTAGTTGAGGCACTTAGGATTTTTTTTTAGGTATTAAATGTACATATGGAGTTATCTTAAGTCTTAATCCTCCCTTCTGTGTTATTTTTCTCTTGAAACCTCTTATAACCTACATATTGCACAAAATAGTCAAGAAAACCCTATGTATACCCTGTCTATACAGATTTTGTATAACTCATCCTAATGGTAGTGAGACTGACTAAGTATTATACCTACTCTAATCATAATTATTGGATAATTATTCCATTTGGGTATCTTATGATCTTCATTTCCTTCATCAGGTCTTGACTAAGGGTTTGCAAGGGTTTTACACAGTTTTCACTCTTAAGCTTTATTCACAAAGATGAAATGTTATAAATGAAAAAATATATCTCAATAATGATGTTAAATGACCCTATTAACCACCCTAAACTCCATTTTCCTCCATTTATATCTTTATAGGATATTTGATCACTTAAGATTGGTCTATTGAGCCTTTTCTCCACTTTACACAAGCCTGAGTTGTCCTAAAGCTCAAAAATGGTTTATTTATGGTTTCCTTTGCATCCAAATAGGTCATACACATCTATTTTAATTACATAAACATTCCCAAATATATTATAAATCTCACCTAAGGTTATAAATTAAAGTGACATTTCATTTGGGCTCTAGATCTAAACCTACTTAATAAGCCTACATACAAATTTGAGAGTCTAGGTCAACTTGTTGGGATTTATCCCTCTATGTTGGTTTATAATGTTTTTATACACATTCCATATCTATTAATACCTTATCCAATGTCTCATTTTCCCTTTATCTCATCCATTCCTCTCCATTCTTCAAGACTATAGGTTTGTGCATAAAGGGTAGTGCCCTCTATCTGAGATAAAATAAAGGGAACTTACACTATTCATTTATAAAAATTGAATGTTGTATGGGATTAATTAATTAATAAACATGTTATGTACCAATTTTCATCCCTATACTAGGTCATTTTACCCCCAAATTCTTTATATCTCCAAGACAGACTCTTAAAAGATACAAACCATGTAGGGTTCCCTCAAACTATGTATTGCATGGTTTAAGTTCTTTCCTGAGCATGATATTCATTGGGGAGAGAAATTTCAAGGTATAAAAATAATTTTGGATATTTTATAAACTTTTTTTATCATTCTAACTTACTACATACCCTTGATATTCCTTGCTTAGTCAAAACTGAGTTTCAACTCTTGATTGTATTTCCTACTTTCCTCCCTCAAGGATGACCCCTATAGGTGGTCCTTCAATAGTTTCACCCTAACATTATATTAAAAAACATTTTTGAGACAACCTAAGACTTTTTTTCAATGACTTATATTAATTTTCCTCATGTTCATGCCATTCCCACACCAAGATCACTACTTCTCTATTCAATGTTTGTAACAGTCAACTATAGTTGACTTTTTGAGGCAAAAGGCTTTTATATTAGCATTATCCATTGAAATTTATGAAACATCATATTTGGTAATTTTATGATATATTTTGGATTCATTTTCCATCAACCAATTTCTATGTTTCCATGTTTAAGCCCTTGTAATGGATTATGTGGATTTTAACCCTTAGATGTAGGTGCATAACCTTGATGTTAGGCATACCTGTAGGTGCTTATAAGGACAAAACCATACCTCTAAATTTTTTTTGATTAATTTATAAGAATTAGTATCTTCCTTACCTCATTAATACCACTCCAACCTAGATATATTCCTCGTATTATCCTTTTGAGGTGCAAAACCACTTAATGATTCAAATCCTATATATGTTACTACTTGGGTTTAGTACATAAAAGCATAACTTTGGGCTTCCAAAAAACAAATATCTATTGATCCTATGCCCCTCAAACTTTGTGGATTCCTTGTACCTAATATAGGCTTAAATACAAGTTCATTTAGATGCTTCAAAATAATTTTCAACCATATTATGAAGCTTTGGATAAATTCTTAGGTTCTTTGTTTTCATGTTTTAGGGACAGGGTCTTGAATTCCATAGTCATCATCCTTGAGAAATTATTACTAGTTTTCTCACCAACATATAGCTTCCAGTGGGTCTTCCATGGTCTAAAACACATTAGTACTTTAATGTGATACTCATTACTTGTTTAAATACCTCAAAAAGACTCCTCTCTGTGGTACCACCTATAGGTGGTTATTCCAATGCATAGGTAGTAAATGGTCTTATGAGCAATGTGTATGATTTTCAGGATTTAAAGTAGTTTATACCCTTCTAAAAAATTAAAAATAGACTCTATTATTTATCAAGGACCATTCTTATCTCAAATAATCATTTTCAACATGCTTGGTTTCTAAGAGGCCACCTGTAGGTGGAAATTCTGAGTTGTATGCAGGCAGACAATGAGTTTAGGTAGGACATGCATATTATGATGAACTCTAGATATTCCAAACATATAAATGGTTTATTATTATTATTATTATTATTATTATTATTATTATTATTATTATTATGGTATTATAACTAGCTTCAAAACATATATTCCAACATGATATCCTTCTATAAGGATGCCTACAAATGTATCTTCATGACTGCCTAACTATTTTTCTTGCCTATGATTGTAAACTCATGGGATGTTTCTTTGGATACTAAGCTTGAAATGGGAGGAGATCAATATAACATTATAAACATGATGATAAACATATTTACACCCCCTAAACTCATTGCAAAAACATGAAGATCCTAAAAATGGTGAAAATTTTCATGTAACATAGAATGGTACCTTTTCCTACAACTTGAGATGATTTGAGTATCCAAACACCATAAAACACTAAAAAAATAATTTTAATAATTTTAAAATGTATTTAAAATCATATGGAAACAACATCATCAAGTGAATTGTAGGGACTAGTCCAAACCAAGGTAAAACCCATGGTTTCATAGATTAGTAAGCTAATTGGATAGGTCAACTTATTAGGAATGGTTCATAAAGTATAGGTCACCATTACTATAAAAAAATACATAAAATTTAATTTCACCGAGTGTAGAAGGCAACCCTAGGATCATTTTAGTTCAAACCTCTCATGCTGACCATACCAAGTACAAACCTGAAGATTATTTTTACTTCCCAAGCCTAATGGAGGGAGATAGAAATGGCTTTATTCATTTCCTTGAGCTTATAATTATACTAGTCACTGGAATGAGTTTATGGAAGACCAAGGGATAGTCCTAAAATGTCATCGATATTAAGAGGTCATATAAGTCTATACACCTCATTAAAACTCCTCTTTTCTCTAAGAAAAATACCCTTTTTCTGAGGAACTTGCCACTTTTCAAATAGAAACAATTGTATAAGGCATAATAGGACACATGGAATGTGACATCACATTTTGGAACCTTAAAATTTCCTAAGGATGTTTTAAAAGTCATTAAATGATCTATTTTGACCCCTAAAATGACTCAAAAGTACATATTTACTAATAAGACTAAAGACCAAGGATACTATATCATGAAATAACATAAAAATACCTATAATACTTATAATACACCATATGACATGATATTAAACCCCCTATAAACATCTAAAGTTCATTTTTTTAACTATAAGGGTCCCAATTTGATCTATAGGGTCAAATTTGGTTAAAACATTAGTGACTCATAGGGGTAGTATGCCTACTATACTAAAGATTAGTAGCCTTATTAGTCCATTGGGATTAGGGATTCATCTAAACATAAGTTTGACACATGTATTTCCTTTGACAACACATAAAACACAAGGAAAACCAATAATAAGCAACACACAAGACAAGCAACTAAGTAAAAACACACTTGTGCTTGATGAGCACTTATGGAACACAAACACTAAATTAAACAAATTGAATTAAAAACTAACTAACCTAAGATGAACACTCCATATTGGATCAAAGGATAATTTTTAAACCTTCATTCTTCATGACATGAAGGTTTTAGTGAGACATGTATCTTGTTGACCTTTAGCATTGATGCCTCCATCTTCTTCATGGTGTTTGCCAACCTCATTGGCATGATGTTCAATGAGAAAAAAGCATATCCATAGAGATTGGATATGAAAAATAAATCTTCTTACATCCAAATAATCTCAACCTTATCATGTACTTGGCCCTTGATGTGTAAGTTTGAAAACATGATAGTCTTCTTAGCCTTCCTCTCCTCCCTGACATAATGTGCTTGATGTTTGAAATCACCATACTTTCGTTCACCATGCTCCCATATCTTTGAACTTAGTTTAACCTCAATTGGATATCTTGACTATATTTAAGGTATAAAAATATCTACCTTGATATCATTATAGATGTCTACAAATTCATGTACACTAGAATCATCATATGGCTTCATGACAGTAGGTTCTTGACTAGTAGGATGGCCTTCATATTTATGTTTGATTAAACACTTCAGATAATGATTATTATAATTATCAACAAACTTTTCATTAGATATGAAATATTTTTTATAAGAAAAAACTTTACCCAATTTATCAAATTCGTTACATATGGCATTGAACTTCTGCTATAAATCTTCTTCCTCATGAATGTCATCTTCAAGAGCTATTTAATTTACCTTGGTCTGATGAGATTATCTTAGGACTACCACTTATTGAGTATTGAATTTACCTTCATCATTAATATTACACTCCACTTCATGCTTGAGGTGGGCATCCACAATTTCAAGATTAAACATGGAGTCTTCTTTAAATACCTCTCTCTTCAAGTCTTGGCCACATTCCTTATGGACAATTACAAAAGAGTATTCAATATGTTTCTCTTCATTAAAAAATGTATGACTTCCATTTTTTTCACCAAAGGTATTCCCTATGGTTATTTCTTCCTCATATTCACTCATTAAATCTTCTTGATCAGCCATGAATTGAGTTTTCTCTTCTTCACTTGCTTCCCTCAAGATAGGTTCTTTCTCAAGAAGGGGTGAGGTAGAAAGTTGATGGAGAGGTGAAGTGGAAGGTTTATTAATTTAATATCGAATGTGAGGGTTAGAAGTATTATGAGTGGATTTAGTAAAGATAAAAACACTAGTAAGCTCATACGAAAGTAAATTATTAGACTATTTAGAAGGACTAGCATCTACATAATTAGGAGTTTCACCTTCCCAATAATATATTTGTGTATAATCCATGGAATCATATAATTCTTTATGAAAAGACTCATATGATTAATATTTAGGCTGATATACATCATGTTATGAATGATAGAGTTTATATTGGAACTAATATAGAGGTGTTTCTTGATAAGTTTCTTGGTAGCCTTCCCGTAGGGTTATCCAATGACATGGTGTCCATATAGAGATGGAAATGAAGGGATATAGGGTTACCAAAAGTCTTCATCTTATTTTTTATCAACATCATAGAATTATTTAATGGTAGTATTACCATCTCTAATATGATCCTTACCAACCTTATAATAAGCTATATCAGGCTCATAACTAGGTTGATAAGGATCATACCAAGGCTGATAATGAGTGTCATAAGCTTGATAAACCTCACCAAATTGTGTGAAAAAATAATAAACACTAAATTCATCCATGGAAATTCATTAATAAGTAATAACACAAATAAATATTATCAGTAATCTTCAAAAGGAATACCCGGGCTACTTGACTAGCTAATATAATCTCAGAGTTACCATTGATGTTTAGATAAATGGCTCCAAAGGATAATGTGTTGAAAGGCAACACTAACAATATTTCAAATTATTGGACTAAAAATCCCAATGAGCATGCCAATAAATATTCTCACTTGGATTTTCACCTTTTGATGAGATGTCTCAACTCTCCTCATCCAAGTGGTATAATTGAAACACCTCTAGATTGTGGATAGGCAAAGAATGAGGTGATTCTCTATATTTAAGGGCTAGCTCCCTGAATGTGTCTTGAAATGCTTTCACCTATAATAAATAATTATTTGTGGGGGAAAAGGGTTATATTTTGCATGAAATGAAACCTATTCTATTTGGTGATGCACCAAGATGTTTACCACAAGACTATCATTCTCTATCACAAAGAGACAAGGTATATAATACTAGTCTAAGATTCCTAGAATGCACTAACATCAGTATTCCAATATGAAGGTGATGTGCATGAAGATTATCCAAGATAAAAGGAATAATATATCATTGTAAGATATTAAGGCTTGTTTTTACACTTAATAATAAATCCATACACTTAACAAAACTTCATATGACCTGCTAGGCATGAAATCACTTCCATCAAACATGGAAGGATTGAGAGAAAGCAAGGATAGATGATTATATCTTAATAATTCACTATATGTCTCTTCACACACTTTTACAAGCTAACATATGAAATCAAAATATATTTAATTTATTGTCTAAGGTGATTATAATGTCAAAACTAGTAGGGCTTCACCATACATAGTGTGGTATTAGATTATAAAGGCCAAAATGGCTAGTATCTTAGAGAACTTGAGAGAGAGAGGAGAAGAGAGAATCAAAATTTCACAAGCACATTTTTCAAACTAATAAAAGGAGCTACATAGGAATGAGAATATGTGAAATTAATCATGCAAGGTTAGGAAGCACAAGTGTCACCCCAAGTCATGAAACTCTTAAAATGTGGTGTAGAAGTTCTCATTCTAGATAATAAAATTGCCTTAATTATTTATCCATGTTTTAACATCAAAAAAATAAATAGGGATAGTTATTATTATTGAAATTATGGGGAAGGGTTTAGGAAATTCTTCTTCATGCATTCGTTGTAGCCTTAGTCATCTAGAATCATATAAAAATGAGTTATCACTGCCTACACTCTAAGAAAACTCCTCTTTTAGTCACCCTTCACACTTGGCCTAAAAATTGTCTTCCATTTTCCATGAAAATAAATTATATTGAGTGGATGACATTTTTCAAGACTCTTCATGGCCTTAGAGTGCTCAATCACACCTTAATACTCCATCTACTCGAAGTTTTCACAATTCTCACCACCATGTTCACTATTCTAATTCTGATTGGCTAAGATGAAGTAGATAGTTGAGGCATTTAAGATTTTTTTTTAGAAATTAAATTTACATTAAGATTTATCATAGTTATTAATCCTCCCTTCCATGTGATTGGCATCTATTGAAACCTCCTATAACTTGAACAATGAATAAAACAATCAAGAAAACTATATTTGTACCCTATCTGTACAGATTTTTTACAACTCATCATAATTTTAGGGAGCCTAATTGAGTCTTATAAATCATTTAATCATCATTCATTGATAAATATTCCATTTGGGTTGCTTACAATCTTCATTTCCTTCATCGGGTCTTGACTAAGGATTTCTAAGGGTTTTAGGTCTTTTCCACTCTTAACATTTGTTCATAAAGATGAAATGTTGGAAATTAAAAATATTATATTATGAATGATGTTAAATTATATTAATAACCTCCCTAAAATCCATTGGACTTCATGCATAGCTTCAGAGGAGATGTGAGCACTTAAAATTAGTCTATCAAGCCTTTTCTCCAGTTTATACAAGACTGAGTTATCTTAAAGATCAAAAATGTCATATTCATGACTTCCTTTACATATAAATAGATTATAATTTTTTTTTAATTACATAAAAATTCATAAATTTATTATAAATCTCACCTAAGGTTATAAATGAAATTGACCTTTCATTTGAGCTCTAGGCCCAACCCTACTTAATAGGAATATTTGCAAATTTGAGAGTCTAAGTTATCTTATTAGGATTTATCCCTCTATTATAGTTTATCATGTTTTTAAAAACCTAACACATATATTCATACCTTATCCAATATCTCATTGTCCCTTTATCTCATCCTTTCCTCTCCATTCTTTAATATTGTATTTTTGTGCATAAAGGGAAGTGACCTCTATCTGAGATAAAAGAGAGGGCACTTTCCCTATTCACTTAGAAAAAGTGAAGATTATATGGGATTAATTAATCAATAAATAGGTTATATACCAATATTGAGCCATTTAACAGGTCATTTTATTCCTAAACTTTTTATATCTCTAAAATTGAATCCTAAAAGATACAGACTATGCAGGGTTCTTTCAAACTATGTATTACATGTTTTAAGTTCTTTCCTAAGCATGATCTTCATTGGTGAGAGAAATTTAAAGGTATAAAAATAATTTTGGAGATGTTATAATTTTTTTTATAATTCCAACTTACTACACACCCTTGATATTCATTTCTCATTCAAAACTGAGTTTCAACTCTTGAATGTATTTCCTATTTCCTCCCTCAAGGATGACCCCTTTAGGTGGTCTTACAATAGTTGGAACCTGAAATGATGTTACAAAAACTTATTTATACCTCTCAAGACTTTTTTTCAATTAATTAAATCAATTTTATTCATTTTCATACCATTCCCACAACAAGAGCACTATTTCTCTATTCACTATTTGTAATAGTCAATTGTAGTTGACTTTTTGAGGCAAAAGGTATGTAGATTAGCATTATCCCTTGAAATTTACACCACATCATCCTTGGAAATATTATTATATATTTTGGATTCATTTTCCATTAACCAATTTTTATGTTACCATGTTTAATCCCTTGTAATAGGTTATGTGGATTTTATCCCTTGGCTGTAGGTACATAACCTTGGAATTAGGTGTACATGTAGGTGCTTATGACGACAAAACCATAACTATAAACTTTTTTTGATGACCTTTGAATAATTATTATCTTCCTTAACTCATTAGTGCCACTCCAACATATATATGTGCCTTATATTATCCTTTTTGGGTGAAATATCACTTAAAGATTCAAATCATGTAGATGTTACTGCTTGGGTTTAGTACATAAAAGCATAACTTTGAGCTAATAAAAAACCAATATCTACTAAAGCTCTACCCCTAAAAATTTATGGATTATTTTTACTTAATATATTATTAAATAAAAGGTCATTTACATGCTTCAAAACAATTTTCAACCTTATTATGAAGCTTTGAAAAAATGCTTATGTTCTTTGTTTTCATGTTTTAGGGATAGGGACATGAATTCCACAGTCATCATCCTTGAAAGGTTATTCCTAGTTTGATCACCAACCTATCAATTAAAGTTGGTATAACATGGTATAATACACATTAATAATTTAATTTTAGCCTCATTACTTATTTCAATACCTCAAAAAGACTCCTCTTTGTGGTACCACCTATAGGTCTTTATTCCAATGCACATGAAGTAAATGGTCTTATGAGCAATGTGTATGATTTGTAGGATTAAAAGTAGTTTATACCATTTAAAAAGATTGAAAATAGACTCTCTTGGTTATAAAATACCATTCTTATCTCAAATGATAATTTTCAACATTCTTGGTTTCCAAGAGGGCACATGTAGGTGCAAATTCTAAGTTGTATGTAGGAAAAACAGTGAGTTTAGGTACGCAATAAGAAAGACATTCATACTATGATAAAATATAGATCTTAAAATTACCAAATGTTTTATTATAATTATTATGGTCTTATAATTATATTTAAAACATATATTCCTATGTGATATCTTTTTATAAGGATGCCTGGAAATGTATCTTCATGATTACCTAACTGTGTTTCTTGCATATGACTACAAACTCATGGGATGTTGAAAGAGACTGATATTGAAATGGGAGGAGATAAATATAACATTATAAACATGATTATGAACATATTTTGACCCCCTATAATCACTGCAAAAATATGAGGATCCTGAAAATGGTGAAAATTTGCCTATAACATGGAATGGTACCTTCTCCTACAATAGGAGATGATTTGCATATCCAAACACCTTAAAACACTAAAAAAATCATGGGAATAATTTTAATAGGTATTAAAAATCATCTTTAAATATCATTATTAAGTAAATTATATGGACTATTCCAAACTTAGGCAAAATTTATAGGGTGCATAGATTAGTAAGCCAATTAGATATGTGAACTTATTAGGAATGGTTCATAAAGTACAGATCACCACTCCTCTACAAATAAAAATCAAATAGAATATAAATGAGTGTAGAAGACACCTTGAAGAGCATTTTTATTGAAACCTCTCATGCTGACTATACTAAGTATAAACCTAAAGACCATTTTTCCTTGTCAAGCAGAGTGGAAAGAGATAGAAATGGTTTTCTTCATTTATTTGAGATTATGATCAAACTAGTCACTAGAATTAGTGTATGTAATACTAAGGTACAATCTTTAAAATCCATCAAGTTTATGAGCCTAAACAAGTTTTTACACCTCATTAAAACTTCTCTTTTCTCCAAAAAAACCACTTTGCAATTTTGAATAGTTGAATAAGGCATAACAAGACACATGTCATAGGACACAAGTCATTAGATACTCTATTTTGACCCCAAAAATGACTCAAAAGGACATATTAACTAATAATACTAATGAAAAAGGCTAATATATCATGAAATAACATCAAAATACCTATAATACATCCTATGACACAATATTAAACCCAATTAATACCTATAAATTTTTTTATTACCTATAGGGATCCCAGTTTGGCTTGTAGGTTCAAATTTGGTCAACATATATATGAGGAACCTTTTGCATGAATGAGCCTTTAGGAAGATAAAAATCATTTTGTTTATAATCCTTGGTCGATATCAGTAAGAGTGAGTTTTTGGTAACATTAGGATATTTTTCCACTTTATTTTTTTAATGCATACTTATTCATTGTGCCTTAATGATATTTGGTAATGAGTACATTATTTCAATATTTACATTTCAAAAAAATTCAATATTGAATGAAGGAAGAAAATTATCATCACCCTTAATGAGGGGGATATTATTTGAAATGTTTTTAATTATAATATTCCCTTACAACACCTTATTATTTTAAATTATGAAAATAATCATCACCCTTAATGAAGAGGATAACCAATACTCCAAAGAGGGCCTCAAACTTATGTAATTTTACCCTATATGTTAGCTTTTCTGTAAATAATGATTAAATATATTTTACTAAATCACATAAGCTGACCATAAGTTATGCTATAATTTTAAATTGGATGAATTTTAGGCAATGAACACTTAGTTGGAAAAGGGACACTATTGGAGAGTTATCATGATGATGTCATGATGGTGTCATGGAGCTGTCTTGGTGAGTGTATGAATAGCCTTGATATTATATGTGATAATGACAAAGTGTGAAATGTGCTTGTTCTAGTATTCTTGAAGGAGGTTTAGTTGATATTTAGTATAGACATGGCTAGAAAGGATCAAGGTTGAGTATGGTGAGTTAATCATGTACAAGGGTAATATCTAAAGTAAAAAATGATTTGATTTATTTTGTGCATAAGTTTAATTTATCTAGTTGATCATAATTTTTATCTATACACTTTGAGTCCATTGGTGAAATATCTTAGTAGGTAGTTTGATGATATCACCAATAGCACGTGGGAATGAGTCCAAGGGAGTTGGTCATATGGTTATGATAAAATGAGTCCCTAGTTGTTATGCACCAGATATCAAGTCATGAATCAAAGCATGATAAAAGATATGAGGGTGAAAATTTGACTTCCTAGTTAAAATTTATTGTTTTCCCATAGCCAAATATGGATAGAAAGAGCTGAGTAAGTAGTTTGATGATGAAATATCTCACACGTGTGAAAGTTTTAGGAGACGATGATCATATGGGTTTTTTTTTGTTCCTTATTTATTTTTTCTAAATTTTAGATCATGTGATGTATCACGTCAAAATATATTCATATGTAAATTTGGGCTCCCATGTAGTTTGACTACATTTTCCCATACTTAGCCAAATTTGCATAAGGCAACAAAGAGCTGAGTAGGAATTTTGATGGTGGAATATTTTACAAATGTGAAGGTTTTAAGAAAAATTGATCATATGGGTTTGTTTATTTTTGATCTTAGTTTATTTTTTTATAAAATTTAGATCATGCGCTAAAACACAACAAAAGTTATGCATGATCAAAGTTAGCCTATCAAGCAGGTTTTGAAATAGTTGGCTCTGTGATAGAAGTTTTTGAGAAGGCATTTAATGGCATTATACCTAGCACACATGAGAGTTATAGGATCATTGTGTCAAATGGTTATATTTTCCTATGTGAGGAAATCATCTGGTCCAAATTTGAGATCATGTTTTGAATCATAAAAGAAGTTGTTAAGGATTAAAAATGGTTACTCATGCATATTGAAAGGGTCCCCATAGTCAATTATGCACAAGTTAAAGTTTGAGCAAGATTGAAGGTGCATGTTACTCTAAGAATTCAAGAAGTAGTGAGATGAGGATATGTGCATGATGTTTAATTATTTATCAAAGGGATAGGATAAGGATCCAAGAGTGAGTAGGCATTCATATAAATTGATTGAATGGTGAGTATTGTTCATTAATGACCTAGTTGATCCATAGAGATTGATTGAGTGTGTTTAGTTAACATATCATATTACAAAATATGAGGTCGACATTACTAAGGTTTAATGTTTGAGTATTATCACGTATGAATTAAATATAAAATGAGACTGATGGTGCATATTTGATCTAATCTAAGAGGACACAAGATTTGAGCATTGTGTTCTAAGGTTAACTCTAACCATTGCCATTTGAATATTTGAATTTGATAAAGGGAAAAACTAGAGCTCTATATTTTGTCCATATCCTTTAATATAAGTCAAGTTTTCTAGTGATGTAAAAATAACAGATGAAGAGGACCCTATTATGCATCTAATAAACTTGATTTGAAGTTTTGAAAGTGTATACAATCAAAGATATTAATTTTCAAAGTTGACTTAGTGTACATGTTTATTCTGCAAGTGATCCGAGAAGAATGTTTGAGCTTATTCTTTTATGTTGATTTGATGTCACATGATGAATTGGCTATTGAGGAGTGTTGTAGACTCTATGAGGTTTCTTCATGTGGAGTTTTGAGGTGTGATCAATCTATCTTGAGTATGAACAATGCTTAAAGAGTTGAATCTTTTTTTGGTAATGGTGTTCCTATGCATAAGGTCTCTATTTGAGTTGTTTGAGCATATGCAGAGGTGAGATAATATGACTGTGATCATTTGAGGTTTTTAAAAGGACATAAAGAGTGGACCCATGCTTTTGGAAGTGGTATTATGTTCTTATTTTTTTCAATGGTGTACTAAATGGGTGAATAGGTCTCCATGAGACCTATAAGAGATACAAGGGCTATATTAAAGAGTGTAGCTACTTAAAGGTGACCCATAGATGTTATGGCTGACCTATGAATATTTTGTTAATATTTTTATTGATGAGTTATATGCCTTAATGGTTAAATAATGTCTAATGACTGACCAAGATGGTGTTCAACATAAATTCTCTATAAATAGTGAAATGAAAGATGGTTATTTCTAGACTTGTAGGACTTGGATGAGGGAGCGTGAATGTGGTGCCAAGTGAAGGTAAAAATATTTGAAAGAGAATTTACCTATTAATGATGACTAGTAGATAGAAAAAATGATCATACATGATTGTTTGATAAAGTTGGTTTAGGAGGACATATAGGTCATTAGACCTTATGAGCCTAGAAGAGGTAGAATGAGGAAGTTGCTCTAGAGGTTGTTTGAGAAACTTTGTGATATATTCTTATAAGAGATTTGAGGGATGCTTTTGTATGTGTTTTATGGAGTGACAGAGGGATAGAGTGCCCTGAGGATGAGTTGAGGAGAAGATTAGTTTGAGGATTGTTTGTATGACTTGCTGGTCATAATTATATTAGAAAAATAGTGCTCTTGCAAATTGAGTGTGAGTGAAGGTGAAGAGTGATATTCAGAGGTCCATCATTAGGTGTTGTAGACATTAGTCTAGAGGTGGATGATTTCATAGGTTTTATTTTTGTAGCTCATCATCTAAGGTGGTTACAATCTCCTTACAGGGTGAAACTTGCTAAAAGGTCTGGTTGTTGTTACAACTCAGCTAGATAGGTGTGGTAGCTCCTTGTGGGATTATAATATCACTAAAATTAGGAATGATAGTTTATTAATCAGTATCTCGATGGTCTAAATTAGATATTAATATTATAAGGTAGTAGTCTAATTTTAGGTTCTAGTGGGTTTTATTCCCTAATAGGGTTTCCCATGTATGTAATGTGTTTAATCTTGCATTGTGTTTATTATTTATTTTATGAATGTTGTGTATGCTTCATGAATGTATTTATTGACTAATTAAGAGTTTGGAATAATTGGAACTAAAGTTGAAATATTTGGGCTTGTTGATTCACCCCCCCCCATCAGTGATTGTACCTCTATGAATTGGTATTAGAGTGGGTCCTTTAGAGGAAGTCTAACAGTTTGAAATTAATCCTAAGTAGGTAAAAACATGGTTAAGCAGTTGAAGAAAGAAAATCAATAGTGTAAGGTTGTGATCAAGGCACTTTAATAATAGATATGTACTTTGAATAAAGATGCCAAAGAAGATGAGAATATTATTAATGATCTCAAGGTTCAGTTAGTAGATGCCAAGATAAGTCTGTGTTCAAAATAAAAGGTCATCATGTGTGATGAAGAAGCTTTCCATAACAATAGAGAAGATGATAATAAGGAAGAATGAGTTGATCTAGAAGCTAAGCTCATGAGTGCACTTGGTGAACTAAAGGAGTAGAATAAGAAGAATCATAAAATGAGAACATTTAATCAAAAGTTTTGAAGCACAAGTCAAATATTTTTAGGGGTGTTTGATAGAAAAAGCATGTAGATTAAATAATGACATGAATAAAGAAGCTAAGAGTAATAATGAGACTAACCAAGTTATTAGAATTTAGATTAATTTTTCATGTTCAAACATGAAAGGTAAAGAATTTAAAACTGATTAATTAAAGACTAATCTTTTTTCCCTAAAATATGAGTATGAAAAGGTCATAATAAAAATAGGCAATATTTAATAAGAAAAAAATAAATCATAACAAGTGAAATAAGATGGAAAATAGATCAGAAATCTCAAGTATGAAGTAGGGGTAGCTAATGTAAAACTAAAGACAAGAGAAGAAGAATGCAGACATCTTCAGATTCAGTTAGAAAAATCATACGTGAAAATAAGTTCAAGGAAAAGTGAGTATTATGAGATGAAAAAAGAGATAAAATTGTTGAATAATGATCATAAAAAACTCATAGATAAGTTTAATAAGCTAAGAAAGGAGCATGAGAAGTTTTAGTAAGTCAAGGAGATTGCAAAATTAAAAGGCCATTTAAGAAGATCTGTTAGACAACCAAATGCTTCAAAGTATGCTAGTTTATTTCATGGTCATTGTTATACATGTAATAAGTATGGTCATAGATCTAAGGATTTTATAATGAATTCAATCAAGAATGGAAATTCATGGAGCTTTAATAGAAGGAGTTTTTCACCAAAGATTGATCATGGTTCAAATCTGTCAAAAGGTATGAATGATGTTGTTTGTTTCAGTTCTCATAAGGGGGGACATATTTCTAGATTCTATTGAAATAGTGTTAATAGGTATTTAAGGTATGTCAAAGGATATAGATATCTTAGAAGGTTTTAGAAAGGGTAGACATAGGTATGGAAACCGAAGGTAATCATTTCCAATTCTTCTAGTCATAAGATTAATAAGAAAGTTGCTCTAGAAGGATATGATGCAAATCAGTCTAAACTCAAAGGTCAAGTTGGTAAGTTGGATATAGTAGATGAGAAGTGTCAAACTATGGTATGGATACTTGAGGTAGTAAATATTAAGAATAATAATCCTGTTAAGTCCAAGAGTCTTGATGGATTGTTTGCCAAGGTGGAAAATGAATCAAAAATAAAGGAGAGTCAAGATTTTCTATTGATAGCATTTCTTGACAAATCTGAAGAAAAGAATGAAGTCAAAGATTGAGTTAAATTAAAGTAGTAATACAAGTTACATAAATGTATGGAGATATGGGAGTCTCTTAAGTTTTAGGATTTTAATCTCACTATCTCCAATGGGTACCTCTATCTAGGCTTCAAGGATACACGTGTCAATCATAGGAAGCTTGATGATGGTATGTAAACAAGGTATGTTTGTGTATTATTTATATATATTTTTTATTTGAGAAAATAATTTGGTGAATAATCTCAATGGTCCTATCTTTAGAAGGATTTAGCTTGTTTATCATGGTTTGGATGCTCTGGTATAAAGTATTTGAAGAATTGTTGAAGATGTCATGTTCCTGATAAAGCATGAAGTTAGGGGGAGATTTGTAATTGGTTAGGTCCTAAGATTAAAGGATTGAGTAATTTAATATGATTATGAATGTATGTAAAATCAAGTTTGTGTGCTCAAAATGATAATGCCAGTCATAATAAATTCTTTGGTTAAGGGGGAGTAACTAGTTCATGAGTTTTATCCAAAGTTTGTAAAAGAGATATAGTACAAAGTCAAAATGGGTGGTTCCAAGTGGCTTAATGAGATTGATGCAAATGACAAGAAGAGTATGATGCTTATAAATTTATATACAATTCTTTGTGATGTGCTCTAGCTATTTTTGTGATCTGAATGTATGTTTGTATCAATTGAAGATTTTTGAGTGCTCTTAGTTTCCTTAGTTTTTGGCTTAAAGGTAAGCAGGGCTAAAAGGGGTTATAATAAGTCTATGTTCCCAAAGTTATGGTGGCTCAATTTTTTTCTAAAAGTGTATGTTGGTTGTCTCTATGTTTAAAAGAATTTTTAGAGGTGGACATTGACCAAAAGGAGGTTTGTTGACTTTGCTAGAAAATATATCTAACTTATGAGTTGAGGTCTAAGGATTATTAATATGTTGAATGGTCCAAATGGGTGGTCAAATAATTATTCATAGAGAATTGAAGGTTTGTGTTTCTCATTATATTCAATATTTTATCAATATGAAGGGTTAATTGGCTAGTAGGTTTGTGAAGGAAGTATGTTGAAAATGATGAGCTTAGTGATTAAAATTGGTTTTCTTGATGTGGAATATGATAATGCTCCATAAATGAATTTGTAGGTCCTCAAGATGTGTTTACTAAAAATTATGGGCTCTGCAAGTTGTAGGTAGGGCTACAAGGAGGCTAAAAAGGCCTATTTTTTAGAAAAGTGTTTATTTTTCTTAGTTTATTAAAAATATCAAGGTAAATGTGTTTCAAAGTGAGCTATCAATTTTATTTATTTCATGTTTCCTATTTGTTTAGTGACATGATGTTTTGTTGTTGGTCATTATGGTAGCTTGAGAGAGAAGGCTAGTTAGCATGTGTGATGGCTCTTAATGTTGTGTGGAGATATAAAGATGATCAGAAGGTGAAACTACTCAGATTTATTAGGGGAAGTCCCTCTTATATTATTTTTGATATGCTCCATCATATTTATATGGTTTTATGTGTTCTTTCTTCATTGGTTACAATGCTTGAGTCAAGAGAGTGTTGGCATGGAGCAAGAGGTAGGATTAATGTAAGGAGGAGTTTATATCATATTTATAAGAATGTCCTTTCCTATTTGATATTTATTTTATGTCCTTTTGGATCAGTTGGTTCCCACTTTTTCATTGTTTCAAAGGTGGAGAAAGTTCCTATTGTGGAAAGTTCCTGTTGTGGGAGTGCTTTGAAGAGAGAGAAGGTGAGATGTTTATTGTTGTATATGATGGTTATTGAAATCAATGATAAAGGGGGATATTGTTGGATATTTTTCATAATTATGTCATGGTAGTGTTATGAATGTTTCTTGGTGAGTGGATGAAGAGCCTTGATTATGTATGTGATAATGACAAAGTGTGCAATGTGTCTATTCTAGTATGCTTGAAAGAGGCTTGGTTAATCTTTAGTATTGTCATGGATAGAAAGGATCACAGTTCATTATGGTGATTTAATAATATAAAATGGGTCATATATAAATTCAATAATGATTTGAGTGTTTGTGTCCATAAGCGGAATTCATCTAGTTGATCATAGTTCTCATCTAGACACTTTGGGTCCAGTGGTAGAAAATGTGAGTAGGCAGTTTAATGACATCACCATTGGCACATATGAATGAGTCAGAGGGATTTGGTCATATGGTTGTGATAAAATTAGACCCTAATTGTTATTCACTATATCTCAAATTATTAATTGAATTACAGTCAAAGATATGAGGGTGGAAAGTTGGCTTCTCAATCAGAATTCATTGTTTTCCCATACTTAGCCAAATTTGCAATATGGATAGAAAGAGCAAAGTAAGTAGTTTGATAATGGAATATTATAGACATGTGAATGTCTTAGGAGAATGTTATCATATGTGTCTATTCATTTTTATTCCTAGTTTATTTTTGCTAAATTTTAGATCATACAATATAGCATGTCAAAAGATATGCATATGCAAAATTGGGCTCAAATATATTAATGTTCAAAGTTGATTGTGTGTTTATGTTTATTCTACATGTGATCCTGTAAGATTTTTTGAATTATTTTTTATGTTATTTTGATATCTCATGATGAATTGGTTATCAAGGAGTGTTTTAGACTCCATGAGGTTATTCTGTGTGAATTTTGGAAGTGTGATCAATCTATCTTGAGTATGAACAATGCTTAATAATTTGACTATTTGTTTGATAATGGTGTTCCTATGTATAAGGTCTATATTTGAGTTTTTTTATAATATATAAAGGTGAGATAAGATGACTGTGATAATTTTAGGTTGTTATAGGGGACATAAGGAGTGGACCCATGCTTTTGGAAGTGGTGTTATGTTATTTTTTTTCTAGATGGTGTGCTAAATGGGTGAATAGGTCTCCATGAGACCTATAAGAGCTACAAGGTCCTTAATAAAAGGTGTAGCTACTTAAGGGTGACCCATAGATTCTATGGCCAATCTATGAACATTGTTCTAATATTTGCCTCTATGAGATATATGCCTTAAGGGTTATTCATTCCTAATGTCTAACCAAGATGGTGTTGATTATAAATGATCTATAAATAGTGAAATCAAAGATGGTGATTTCTAGACTTTTAGGACTTGGATGAAGGAGTGAAAATCTAGATCCAAGTGACGGTAAAAAAATTTGAAATAGAAGGTACCAATTAATGAGGACTAGTAGAGAGTAAATAAGATTAGACATGCTTATCTAATAAATTTGGTGCAAGAGGATATACAGGCCATTGGACCTTATGAGCCTAGAGGAGGTGAAATGAGGAAGTTGTTAAAGAGGATATTTAAGAGACTTTGTGAGAGAGTCTTGTAAGAGATTGGAGAGAGGCTTGTGTATGTGTTTTATGGAGTGAAGGAGGGATAGAGTGCCTTGAAGATGAGTTAAAGAGAATATAATTTTTAGGACTATTTATATGACTTATTGGTCACAATTTTATTGGAAGAATAGTGATCTTGTAGATCACATGTGAGCAAAGGTGAAGAGTGATAATCATAGGTCGATCATCAAGTGTTATAGACATTAGTCTAGAGGTGGATGATTTCATAGGTGTTGTTGTGGTGGATCATCATCTAAGGCAGTTATAGCCTCTTTGCAAGTTAAAACTTGCTAAAAGTTCTGAATATTGTAGCTCAACTAGACAGGTGTGTTAACTGCTTGTGGGATTATTGTCTCACTAAAATTAAGAATGGTAGTTCCTTGATAATTAGCTTGTTGGTATAAATTTGATCTTTTTATTATACGATAGTAGTCCAATTATAGGTTCAAGTGGTTTTTATTCCCTAAGAAGGTTTCCCACGTATGTCATGTGTTATGGGCTTGATCTTGCATTTTATTTATTATTCATTTCTATAAATGATGTTTATGCCTCATAAAGGTATGTAATTACTTATTAAGAGCTTAGAAGGATTAGAACTAAAGTTGAAATATTTGGGCTCACTGATTCATCCCCCATAATGATTGTGCCTCTATCAAAAACATTCATTGATTTAGGAATCTAAGTAAGACACAAGTGTTCGAGAATATATAAATAGGTACATGAAAAAAAAATAGAAGATAAGGATAACCATAAGGTTTAGATAATTTTTTTTAGTATATAAGGCCTGGTTATCAGAATAACATATGGTTAGACTAAGAGATAGTTAATTTGGAATATAGAGATAACAGACACAAACCTTTTAGTAGTAGGAAGGTCTTAGAGATGAAGGGTACAAACATGATAGGTATTTTCAAAGTGTATAAGACTCAGATGGTATATAGTTCATATTTATAATCTACACTTGATATAAATGTGATGTGTTATAAAAAAATCATCTATTTATCACACCTTACACATGAGTTATAAAGGATTAAAATAATATACCAACCATGGACATAACCTATCCAAAAATATCCAAGGCCACAACACTAATAACAAATAGGGTTTAAATAATGTTCCATGTAATCACTAATGTGGTCATAAATTGGGAAATTATATCATTTGACTATAATTCATCAAGATTATATAGAACCAATTATGAAAGGTGAAATAATCTTGATATCAACATCAATTTTGGCTAGATATTAATATGTCATCATCATTAATTATATGTAAAGATACCATGAATATAAAACAATATTAATGGTGTTAAAAATAGAATGACATATTACTCAATAATTTGGTATAAAATAACTAATAGTGCTCATTCATAGATTAGAAGATCATATTCCACTCATATAAACACATGTAAGTGTAATAAATCATGCATAAAATTGGGTGCTACCATTTGGTGGGATGTTCATAGATATAATAATCTTAAATGGGTGGATGTATGTAAAATGATATAAGAAAAATTACACATTGTACCTTGTCTCTTATAAATTTGGCCAAAGTTGCAATAAAGACAATGCCCATAGATGCATGTTGATTCATGTGTTGATATGTGTAAATATTACCATAATGATCCAAAATTGTAAGTGAATATTTTTTATGTAACCTTAAATCCTCTATGTAAGGGTTGGTACATGCGTCATATGAATATAAAGGAGACCAAGTCATGGCCCTATATTTTAAAAAAGTTGTTAAAAACTTCTTTTTTAAATTAAACCTTATGGTGCACAAGGCCATATATATATATATATATATATATATAGACACACACACACACACACACAAATGATATTAATTTCATAAAAAAGTACAAGACTAATTCTAATGTTGATATGAGGATTCATATATATATATATATATATGATATGAATTTCATAACAAAGTACAAGACTAATTCTAATGTTGATATGAGGATCCATGAGAATGTGTAATCTTTATAGTTCATTTCTAAATAACAGGGTTTATTGTTATGTCTAGTGACAAAAATTTGGAGCAATGTAAACATATAAAAACATATGTATATTGATGAGGATTTAAACATGAAGGGATTGATAAAAATATAAATGAGTAAGAAGCTACCTAAAAATAAGGGAAAATAAAAGGTTGAAGTAGATAAAATTCATAATCTAAACGTCATATAAAAACTAGACAAAAAAAAAGTGACGGATTTTATGAATTCTAAAGGGAGTAAATTATATCAAAATTTGGTGAAAATAAGAAGGAAAACATAGGTGTTGGAGGTTTTAGGTTACACCCTAGTTGAGTAAGGGATTATTCAAGTCCTCTACCCAAACCTACTCTAACATGGGAATGACCCTAGGTTGTGGGTTACTTAATTTTGGGTCAAACCCCTAGGATTTTTAATGAGGCTAGTTCCTCAGATATATAAATTTTAATATTCTTATTAAAACTTAATCTATTGGGATGAAAAGGGGAGAAAATGAATGAATGAAAACCTACTTTAAGTGTCGTGATATACTAAATGTTCAATGATCCACTCTCGACTTAGGCACTTTTATGACTACTAATTAATCTAATGAGGACAAGGGTTGATCAGATTCTATGACAGAGTTCCAAACATGAGTATTTTATATGAAGTTTGAAAAGAGACTTACAAATTTAAGGATAGAAATAAATAGGTCTATGTAAGACACTATGGACTTATGACACGTCAAGAGAAACCTCACTAGCTAACACTTCACACAACCTACAAGAAACTAAAAGTCTTAAAGCACGGTACATTAAGGATATACATGTGATGAATAGATAACATACATTTCATAAATCAAATTTTAATAAGTCACACATAACATTAAAAATGAATCTGAAACTTCCTTATATTACTTCCAAGAGTTTACAAATTGATTTTGGAAATGTTTTTCTATACCTAGCTGAGGGATACAAATCAAGAGTTTAAAGCTAGTATTTGTAGGAAGAAAGAAGGTAAGAGAGAGATAAATTTGCATTACAAGAGTCATTCATGATGTTAATTCCACTAAAGACAACCACCACCATAATCCTTCTCGAGCCTTACCCTACACTAATGTCTTTGTCTCTTTCTCTAACGTGATAGAGAATGTGAAGATCAAGACCAGTTGCAGGAAGAAATCCCCACTACCATATTCATCCTTGTCAATATCCTCTAAATTAATTCCCTTCACTCTCTTCCTCAATCATGTTTTATGTTCTTCACATTACTAGGTAGTTACTTGATCTTTCTCATTGATGTTATTTCTGGCATTCCTTTCATAGTCACCATACTACCATTGCTTCTAGATCCTAAATATAGATATATTATGGATGAAAACCAATCACCCTATTGGTTTTCATATCGATATGATTGAAAATGAATATCTATAGGCTAAGTTGTCTTGAATCTAAATGAGCATAAAACCTACATATATAATCACTCAAAAAGATTTACAGGGCTTTAATGATGTTGATGTCTTTGTAAGGTCTACTCCTGGTTATCAAGATCACATTTGATCTTGCATTTATGTGTTTTACCTTCTTAGGGTGGTGAGATCCTTTATCCAAAATCTATACCTTCATGGAGTTCTCTAGTTTGACCTTAGTCAAATTTCCTCTCCATTTAAGTCCTTTATCATTTAGCTTTAAGTTTTAACCATCGATCTCGATCTAGGCTCCTCACATTGTGCCAATCGTTAGCTCTTCATTCATCTTGTAGGATCCTACTATCATCTCTTTGACTTCTTGACCTCATGCATACCATAGATCTCCCTATGTATGAATGAATGAGATACATTGATTTTTTTAGTCTAACATGGTTGAGACACTTGGAATCTTATCACTTGTATTCAATATTCATTAACCTTTTAACTTGTTTCTCACCATTAGATCTACTTTGTATGATTACACATGTACCATTGATCTTCCTAGACTTAGTAAATCTATCAGATCTCCACTCACTATTCTATTTGATTTTAGATTTCAATATTTGGACACTTTTCATCTCTACATTCAAACTAAGAACATCTAAATTTAAATGGCTATTTGTTGTAGCTTTAATTTGACATTCTCATACACGTTTCACTCTACAAGTCTAACTTTAAATCTTTATATCTTGAGATAAAAATCTCATCAAGACATGAAATTTGTAGAGGTTGTTCAAAGCATGAAAAACATCGTGTATATGCAATATTTTGGGCTTGGAAGGCTCCCCAAGTTCAATTATTAAATTCACAATCAAACTGATCTATTCATTTTTGCATGGCATGTTGATGATGGTCTAGATCTTCTATGCTTGTGAAAGAAATTTCAAGGATAAAAATGAGTTTATGAGACCTGTGAAACCTTATTTATGCCCATGAAGGTCATGATTACCATGAGAACCTACTAGATTTTATTCTTTTGTAACTCTAGATATGTTTCAAGACTTACTTCTCAAAGATCAACAAATTACACTTTTGGCTTGCTTAAAGTGGTTTGAAATATTTGTAATAAATATATTAATCTCATCCATTCAGGTTTAAGTTTTGGTATGTCGGCAAAATTAGCCAATATTTCTGATGACTCTATTAGTTTGATCGGCATGTTGGTCATGGAAACAAGAATTTGATCAAGCTTACTCATGAGGAATAGAAAAATGAAGTATTAATTACAAAAGGATTATTAATGATTCTTAGAAACACTTTGAAGAAAATGGACACACCAAACAATAAAAAAAACTACAAATAGAGCAATGTGCAAAAGCACTTGGAGGTAAAGACAAACCTATCTACCTATGTACAAACACCATGAAAAAAAACTAATATAAAAATTTAAGATACCTCCCATTGAAAAGGATGGGAAGGTTATCTCCATTAAACTTATCAAGATCAAAGGAATTAAATTCTTTTTAGCCTATGATAACATAAGGTCCACTTCAAAGACTATCAAATTTGGATTTCTTTCTTGGTTTTGCATGGTCTTCATCTCATTTGAGGACTACATGACCTTGTTGGAATGTATTTAAGGAATATATATTTTCAAATGAATTATTCACTTGGTGATTATTAGACCACATTATGTGCACAATAGTGTCTCTTGTCTCATCTAACTACCTTAGCTCATTCAACCTTATCTGCATAACATCATCCTCTAGGATTTCATGTTGATGTACAAGCTCTAATATAGGAAGTTTGGATTTTTTACCATATAAAATAAGGTATGGGGAGTGTACATTAGCTTTCTTAGGTGTCACTTTGTCTTCCATAGGGTAGTCCTTAGTCTAGTATGCCACTTCCTCTGACCATCTTCCATAGTTCTCTTAATAATCCTCAACAAGTTCTTATTTGTGGACTCTCCTCGTCCATTAGCATGTGATTAATAGTTAGAGGATGATTTGAGATAAATTTAATGTGAAATATCCAACCCACATAATTTATTTTTATTTAAAGTCAATGAATTGTCATAAATGATTGTATATGGTACACTAATTGTAGTCACAAGGCTATCATAAAAGTCCAAAACAAAATCTTCATTAGCTTCCTTGAGGGTGGTTTCCTCAAACCTCCTTGTAAAGTAGGATATAAATTTAATCATCCATTTATGTCCTCTATTTTAATGGGGGTGTATCATTCCTATTAAATCTAAGCCCCATTATATGAAAGGTTGTTCTACTTATATGGGTTTCAAGGGAAGGGCAACTAGTTTCTACTTGCCAACAAACATTGCACATTTTGGGCATTTCCTTACCCAATAATGTTCATAGCTAAACATTGTGGAAAAAAATTACCTATATATAATTATATTAGAGGATATGGTCCTATTATCAAAGTGCCCACCATCTAGACCATCATAGAACTGCTTAAGTAACCTATCTATTTGGCTTGATTCCACACACCTCAAAAGCATGTCTCATATGTCCCACTTGAAAATTAATCCGTCTATCAAGATATAAGGTACACTTTGAAACTTTATGCTCCTTATTTTGGATCTATCTAGTCCTATAATATATTGTCCTGACTCAATAAATTTGAGTATATCATATGTCTAACTAAAAAGTGTGTTGTCTACAACTACATATTGGCTATCATGGACTACCAACACTTGGTCTTTACCTTGTTTTATCTCTGATAAAATGTGATCACATAAACATATATAATTTATAATATTTTTAAATCTAACCTCAAGGTCATACTTCATACATTTTATCACCCACCTAGCTCTTTTTTCATTGAGGTCTATGTTGAGTTTAAACTCTTTAATACTTGGGTGGATTACAATGAGTATGATTACTATTGGAGACCATGCACCTAAATTTATTCAAGACACTCAATAATAAAATCACATTCTTCTATTCAAATATATACTTCTCCTCATACCCTTCTAAATATTGATTGAAAAAAGTAATAGGCTATTCCAAACCTTGGATTTTGCTGCATCAACATGGCAAAGATTGCATCCATCGTAGAGAAGCCATACAAGTAGAATTCTTTGTTAAAGTCAAGAATAATAAATTTATGGGCATGAGAGATGGCTTGAAAACCCCTCTTGGATTATTTGGTCCATGTAAACTCCTTGAATTTTATTAACATGTGAGTAAGAGGCTTGACCAGCGCTGAAAAGCTTGGGATAAACGTTCTTATAAAATTAATCTTTCTTAAGAAACTCTGTAGACCCTTCTTGTGATTAGGTAAGGGTAAGGATAATATGGACTCAAATATTTTAGGATCTATGAAAATACCATATTTGGAGACTAAATTGCCTTATAACCTACCCTCATGAACACCAATTATACATTTTTTAGGATTCAATGACACATCAAATTCTCTGCATCTTTCAAATACTAACCTAAAGTGAGCAATGTGATCATTTGGGTCTTCTGAGAAAAAAATGATGTCATATAGGTATATGAACACCATGTCATTGATAAAACCTTCAAAGGTAACATCCAATTCCCTTTGGCAAGTTTTTCTAGTATTGGATCATCCAAAGGGCATTTTCATGTATGCATAATTACACCACTTTATGGTCAAGGTATTATTATACCTATATTATTCCTTAACCATAATATGATTATAACTAGAGTATACATCAATCAATGAGAATCTTTTTAAACTTGCCACCTTTTGAATAATCTAATCTATTGAATATAGTGGATAATGGTCTTTTAGACACAATTTACTAAGGTCTCTAAAGTCAACACATAGATGTATTTCCCCATTTGTCTTCCTCACTGGAATAAAGTTTCCCACTTATGAGTAAGGTTTAATGGGAAATATTATCTTTTATTCAATCAACTTTAATAAATCCCTTATCATTAACTCCTCTACCATTGGGTTGATAATCCTTTGTTTTTACTTGACTAGTTTTACACTGCTCTCTATTTCAATGATATGTTATGCAAGTTTGGTATCAAAACCCATAAAATCCTTGTATTACCATAAAAATACATCAGATAAATCTTGTCATAAATTAATAAATGTATCTCTCTATTCTATTGTGTTAATCTTTCATAAATTCAACAATTTATAGTTGAAGATCTCTATCCTTTCATAATGTTCCTCCTTAGCTGAGATACATGCCTTCCCTCATCTCACTTGGTCATCTTAATTGAATATTGTTTCCAATGTTACAATCCCATTAATCATTTTTTTAGATCTTAACTACACTATCTAATCATCATACTGATGTTGGATTTTTTTTAATTTTTATGGTAGAATTTTATCTCCTACATTAGAAAACATATAATTTGGTCATCATTATAAAACACCTACCAACTCACCTCATTTTTAGGTATAATTAGCCTAAATATGACCTTGATCTTATCTTGACTCTAGTTGCCTTTGACTCTTATAACCTCATACTGAGCTCTAATGGATACAAGCTAATATGCATGTTGATTTGCCTCTCTTGGTATGGATTGTATATTGAATGACAATAAGTCCTCTATGAGATCTCATACATGATTCTTTTAGGCTTTCAAATGGTGGTTCTTTAATAAACTTATGCCTCTCATGTACTATACAATAAGATCACGATCACCTTTTACATGGAGTTTGACACCTCTTCTTCTTGCCTCTTACAAACCATGTAAAAGAGATTCATATTTAGCTATGTTTGAAGTGTAACTAAATTGAAATATTATAGATAAATAATAGTTCTAATCTAAGGATGAAACCAACATGTTCTAGATCCACCACCATTATTTGACCTTGAACCATTAAATAATAAATTACATAGACCATCTGCCTCTTGAGTGGGGTTAGTCAAGAAAGGTAGAACAACACCCTCCTCATGAATATAATACACCCGTAAGCATGCTTCATCAATATTGGTGTAAGGATAAAATACATGATTTTTAGTTGCCAATTAATCTAAGTAAAGCTCTAAAATTCCTTCAAGATGGTCATGAGGATATTTATCACTAACATTTTCATCCTCATCTAATATGGTACAATTGGCATTTACAAGGTTTGGCATATAGAGATATAGATGGAACCAAGAGATAGGTTCTGACCTAATAGTGACCCTAGTCCCATATCTAGTTTTGAAAACCATGTATGACTAGTTAGAGGACAAATATACCCTAATTTTTGTATAAAAGTCCTTAGATAGGCATAGGGGCAAATATGGGGTTAGGTATACAACCATTACATCATAAGTGCTCACATAATTTGGGAAAGATAATAATGTGATATTAAGATCTTTCAACATACCTGTTGTATCCCAAAAATAATAGCCATTTTTGGAACAACATTTGAATTATTTTGGTTCTACAGAACAAAATTATATCTTCCATTTAAAAAAATAAAATTGTTTTAGATATTTAGATTTCTCATTTTCAGAGCTTCTCAAAAAATATACAGACTTTGCAAGTCAAGTTCAATGGATTTTACTTGTTTATTTCTACAGACTTTGTATTTTCAATTTCTACAGGCAGGTTCATTTATACAGTTTCAAAGACTTTTGCAGGTAGTTTTTAGTTAAAAGAATTGATTTTCAACATTTGTTCATTTTCTGGGATTGGTTCAGAGTTTTGGTTCAAGTGAAAATCTTCATCAGCAAGCATCTGAGTGCAAAAAGAGACTTGAACCATTGAACCGTTGAACCATTGAACCATTTTGGTTCAAAGGTTCAATGGGTTCAAGGTTCAACAAGTTCATTCGCTTCAATTGGTTCATCAGCTTCAAGGATGTTTAGTCAAATCATTTGATTAAACCATTGAACTGTTGAACCATTTAACCATTTTGGTTCAAATGTTCAATGGGTTCAAGGTTCAATGACAGGTTCAACCAAAAGTATAGTTCAATGGTTTAGTTTAACCAAGCAGTTCAACACTTTATTTCATTCAGTTGGCTCATTCTTTCAGTTCATCTTTTGGTTCAACATCTATAGGTTTAACAACAGGGGCTCAACGCACTTCATTGAACCATTAAACTGGTTCAATGGATTGGTTCAATCAAATGGTTCGACTATTGGTTCAAAGGCAAGTTCAACATCTTGGTTTAATGCTTAGTTTATCAGCTTGTTTTATTCATTGAACCATTGGCTTGAACTATTTTGGTTCAAAACCTTGGTTTAACTGATTGGTTCAACGTCAAAGTTCATCAAATGGTTCATTAGGTTTTGGTTCAAAAGGACATGGCGTGCTTCATTGAAACATTGAACCAGCTCAATTAATGGTTCATCGGCCAAGTTCAAAGGGACGGTTCAATACAAAAGAATAATTTTTAAAGGACAAGTGCCCTTGTAGAGGGAACTTAATCAAGAAAAGCACCTTTCTAGAGGATCATTTCTCTTAAGTAAGCTAAAAGTTAATTATTTTGGATTTGTTTATGGTAAAACCCGAAGACATTTTCAAAGGAATTTGGCAAAACAAATTTTCACAGACCTTTTATCTGTGGGAATTTTCCCCAGACCTTTTATTCGTGAGAATTTTCCATGGAACAAATTTCCATGGAATTAATCGTGGGGAGCTTTCAAATCAAACACCGAGAAATAATCCCCAAGGAAACATCCGTGGGGAACATTTACCTGAAGAACTTGTCTGCAGGGACTGCCAAAGCAAAAAGGGCTATCGAAGGACCTTGAAGGGCAGGTGCCCTTGCGGGGGACTCTTGGCGGCCAAAATAAAAGACTATTCAAACACAGGGTAAGTCCAAGACAAATGGGTAAGGCTGAAAGCCAAAAGAAGACCAAGGGGTGATGCCCACAAAGATGTTATTTTCAGCATAGCTAACTAGCTGTTGGAAACATATTGACGGGCATGTAAACATCAATTTTAAAGGCAAAGAAATAGCCATTGATCCTTTGATCCATAGACCCAAATACATTTCTATAATTCAAGACAAAAAACTAGCTAAAAGCGAGGAAAGATAGAATAATGGATGAATCCAGGACCTGATTCAATCAATCTGGAAAGGAGGAACGATGAAGACAAGATTAGACCGACAGCTGGACATTGAAAGTTGTAATCTTTCAATTGCGTAGCTTGTTCATCTACATTGAAAAGATCAAATGGGTAAAACGCCCCAAGGTTCTAGCTTGTCTTCCTAACATTTCCCAATGCATCATGATGTATTACTATTCCTGAGTCCTTCTTCAAGTGGCTATATAAGGGACTTTCTTTCATTGTAAAAGGATCTTCTTTTTGACAATCTGAACGAAACTCTGCCAAAATTGAGAGGCATCATTGAGACTTTGTGCTCATTCTATTGATCATATTATTTTAATGAAAATGATGGAAATTTTTAGACTTTGTGCTATGATATATTTTCAGTTTCATTAATTTAATAAGTGGGATTAGTAAATTAGTCAAGAAGGTGTCCTGAAGAATCAACTATGGAGTGACTTTGTGCCCCCATAGCTACCTTCAATGCGTTTGCTTTTTCATTACTATGTAAAGGACTTTGAAAAGTCTTTGAGATTTCATTTCCCTTCATATATTACTCTTGAGCATTTCATGATAGAGACTTTGTGTTCTATTTCAATTTGTTGGTTACCATACTTTAGTTACATTCTGCTTTTATTTCCAAGGGTATTCTTGTGGTTGACTGCATAGTTTTTCCTGAAAGAAGAGAAGAGCTGTCTGTCATTCCTTGAGTTTTTCCTTTGTTTTGTATACATCATCTCTGAAGAAAGAAAGATGGATGCCTGGTCCTACCCTTGAGTATTATTTTCCACTTATACATATACATAGCATATCCACAGGGAACCTCCCCTTGATGAGAGGAGAGAGTAGTCTCCTGATGTGATAAACTTACACATTAGGATGACTAATCTTCTTGCTTTGGCTGATAAGACCTATTTTGTTTACCAGTTTGCTGATTAAAAAAATATTCAACCAATAGTTTTTGGCGACTCCACTGGGGAAATACCCATTATCCATTTATATTCTATCCATTTCATTCACCTCCACACCAACAGGAAAAGAATGCACAGTTTAAATCCCCAAGCTTTAACTGAAGCAAAGTCAAATCTTTTCCATTTTTGTTTTACAATTTGGCAGATTCAAGGTATACACGAAGCCAAAGGGCTAAAGGTGTCGCTGATCCTGTGCTTGAGCTGGTACATCAAAGTGAATTTGATATATTTCCTTCACCATCTCATCTCCAACGCACCAAGATTTTCCATCCTACTAAAGCCAGATCTCCATTACCAGAGGATACTTTTGCTGTTGATAAAGTTGTGCCTATAATTACCCCTTTGTGATTTGTTATCCCTCCTTTGCACTATCCTATAATGGCAGTTTAAGGCCCTTGGGGTAATGCTTTTGGTCCTCTCAATCTTACTTCTCTTCTACATGAGTTTCCACACAGTTCTAGGAAGAATTTCCATAAATTCTACAGTGATGGGAAAGTTCATCCTGATGAACACATTGCAACATTCACTATAGCTTGTGGAGTAATTGGAGTAGAGTTTGAAGATGTAGCAGTCAAAATTTGTATTGAAGCACTACAAGGTCTTGTTATAGATTAGTTTTACCATCTATAGGCTCGATCTGTGACTGATTGGAATAATTTGAAAGCTATGTTTGAAGCCAGATTCAAACCTGAAGAGGATGCACATACATTTCTAGCTCAACTTACACAAATGAAAAAAGAGCCGCATGAGCCTATGAGACACTTCATAGCTAAATTTGACAAGTTGAGAAACAAAATTCCTACAATTGCTAGACCTAAAGCTAAGAATCTCAAATGCTTTTTCATTAATTCTCAACTACCTGAAGTTAGTTTCCTCTTGAGACGCACTGGCCAAATAGATATAGTTGTAACTCAACTTTTGGCCACTAAAGTAGAAGATGATCTCATCTTAGCAGGGAAATAAGAAGAGATCCCAATAGAAATAGAGCTTCATCATCTTCTGAATTTGCATCTACAAGCACCACAGATCCAATGGTGCAAAAATTAGCAAATGAGCTCCTTGCCCTGATAAAGAAAATGGCTCAAGGAATGTCTTCTACTCCTACACACAGATGGACATTCCCAAATCAATCATATCAAGGAAATGTTGCCAAAAACCAAGGACAACAAAATATCCTTCCTGTTGACGCTGGAAAGTGCACCCAGCGGCAGGAACACGGATTCCTGCCCTCTCCCCGCAACATGGAAACCCCTCTCTCGCCTGTGGGACGGCGAAGTAGGAGAGGAGAGTCTCTAGATATGGGCTAGTTCCCTCTGATGTATCTTGTTTGTTTCAGGTAACGCAAAATATAGGTATATAGGTATACACTTGGGGGGGGGGTGAAAAGAGAGAGAAAAGCTTGAAAACAAACAGCCTACTGTAAAAGAGGTGATACACCAAAAACAGGTGACCTTCCCACATCCACTCTCAGAATCAGACAAAAACATACATACACTCAGATCTGGCAGAAAAGACCAGGTCTCTGGGATGACAGGGAGGTTCTTATGGAAAGTACAAGAAACAGGGACTCACCAAGGTGCTGAGAAACACACACTGTAAGTGACCTCACCTGTTCAATACCTCTGAAACAGAACTCTACTCCTGGCAGCAGCAGACAGTGGCACTTCGTAGATCACAGGTTTGCTGGTGTTGAACCTGTGAGAACATCAAGAGACAATGACTGGACACAGATTAACATTCAATGCATACACTGATAGATCCATCCAAATAGAGGTAAAAACTGTATTTTTATTGATTCAGGTGGGAAGTTTGGAGAGCAATGCTCTTTACAAAAGTCAGGAAGATCCCTAGAAAATGACTAAGTCCTTATATTTATAGCAGAAGAGCCAAGAGAAGTCTCATTGAAAAGTGTGAAAAACACTATTGATGACGTCACAAGTCTGCCAAGACCATGCTGGTTGCCTCGTTTTGCGTGCTGGTCTTCTCCTTTGGCGGCTGGGCGGGTTTTTTCTCGTGCACTGTAGGGGAATTTTGCCGCCCTTATAGTGGGCGGTGATTTTGACGCCCTTTACACGAACTTCATGTAGGAAAACCTGCCGACGTCGGTTAAATTATGCTGCCGACGTCGGTATATTTATACTCTGCGCGGCAATTTCCCTTTCCCCGCCATGGGGCGGGGTTTTCCATTTCACCGCCATGGGCGGGCTTTTTCATTTCACCGCCATGGGCGGGCTTTTTCATCTCACCGCCATGGGCGGGCTTTTTCATTTCGCCGCCATGGGCGGGCTTTTTCATTTCGCCGCCATGGGCGGGCTTTTTTTTATGCCTGCCCTTGTCATTTCGCTGCCGACGTCGTGCGGTTCTGCCGACGTCGGTCTCTGGTGATGCCGACGACGGCAGTATTACCGACGTCGGCCGATGTCTTTGCCTTTCTTTGTGTTGTGGGCGGCGAATTCGCCGCCCTCTGCATTTTCTTCGTAGACGGGCTCATTTTACCCGCCCTTGTAGTGGGCAGCGATTCTGCCGCCCTCTGCATTTTCTCTGTCTCTTTTTTGGCTAAGTGTCAAACATTCCGTTTTTTCCCCTTCTTCTCTTGCGGACGTCTAAAAACTCTGTCCTTCGCTGCCTATTCTCTGCAATGGCACTGTCAAGACCTGAAAGTGGACCTTGCAACCTGAAATCACTGGGCCTGTGAAGCAGGTGTAGGAGGTGGCCGAGATTTTGCCTGAGGGGCAAAATTGGGTCAACAAATTGGTGACTCACGGGGGAAGCGTGCCTGCTATGCTTAGAACCCAGTTGCCTTACATATCCATTGGGTGCGGAGTCGGATGGTGACTTTGAAGCAAGTTCACAACAACTTTTGAAGATTCCAAAATCAAAAATACAGAAATTACCCCCATGCTAAGGGAAACACACAAGACTAAAAACAACTAACTGTGCAAACTGCACTTAGGGAAAACAGGGAAGAAAACAAGGGAAACTATGTACGGTGGAACCAAAAATTCAGTGACAATGCTTCAGGTGTATCCCATTGACTGGGATACGCAATTCTTCGCCGTCCAACCTGGAGAGCTGGAACGCATTATGCTGCTTGCACTGAGTAATTATGTAAGGACCGCTCCAGAGGGCATCAAATTTTGCATGTTTTCTAGGCTTAGCTCTATCTTCGTCCCATTTTAAGACAATGTCTCCTTCGACGAAACTCTTTGACGAAGACTTCTTGTCGAAATGTCTTTTCACCTGATGCTGGCGACTGATCATAGAGACCATGGCCTGGTTCCTTACCTCTTGGAGCTCCATTAGTTCACATAATCTGACCTCCATGCTGCTTCCTTCTTCTAGCTGCAGCTGATGTGTGAGGTCCAGCGCTGGCAATTCGAGTGAGATAGGAAGCCTTGCTTCCCTTCCATACACAAGCATATATGGAGAATTTCCGATTGATCTTTTCGGAGTGATTCGATCGGCCCATAGGGCTGTTTTCAACTTGTCATGCCAAGTTTTCTGATTTTCTTCCATGGTCCTCTTTATAATCTTGATCAAATTTTTGTTAGTAGACTCAGCTAGTCCATTCCCCTGCGGGTAGTAATTTGACGAAGTGCTGAGGTATATACCATACCTTAGTGCCCATTCACTAGTTTTGGTTCCCAGAAAAGCCAAGGCATTATCTGAGATTATAGTGGCTGGGACCCCAAAACGTGTCACTAAGTCCTCATAGAAATCCAAGACTGCGCTCTCATTTGCTTCCTTCAAAGCAATGGCTTCCACCCACCTGGTGAAATAATCCGTAGCAGTCAGGACCCACTTGTGTCCGGCGCTAGAGGGAGGGTTGATCATCCCTATGAAATCCAGGCCCCACTGCATGAATGGTTGCTCAACTTGAATGGGCTGTAGGGGCATGGCAGCCAATCGCTGCTTTCCATCAAAAAGTGCACACTTCTGACACTTCCTTACCCAGGCATGGGTATCCTTGAAGAGAGTGGGCCAGAAATAGCCAGCTCTCATTATTTTTGCTGCTGTGGTCTTAGGGGCGAAATGGCCACCTGCTGGCCCATTGTGAAACTCAGCCAATACCTTGTCAGCCTGACTGGAGCAGATGCATCTCAAGAGAACCCCAGAGAGATCCTTCCTAAATAATACTCCGTCAATCAAAACATAGGGGAGGGACTGAAGTTTAAAATACCTTCTTCCAGCCCTATCGAGACCCTGTGGACATTCGCCCGTAAGAAGGAAACGCCTCATGTCTAGTGTCCAATCTCTTACGATAGCTGGTTCTTCTGTAGTGGCTGCATCATGGATCAGCAAGCTGTCTTCACCCCTTTGTTTCAAATCTGCGGCTAGCTGTTCACACAGGCCCCTTCCTCTAACCAACTTGGTGATTTTGATGTCTATGTTGTACTCCATTACCTTGGTGATCCATCCCGCTCTTTTCTCGTTTAAGTCTCGATTGGTCAAGAAATCCTTGACGCCAGGATGTGGAACCATGAGATGGATCCTGCTGTTTGACAACATATATCTGAATTTCTTCAGGCTGCGCACTACTGCCAAGACTTGTTTCTCCACATAGGTGTACCTAGTTTCGAAGTCCTCTAACCCTTGGCTGAAAAAAGCGAGTGGTTACTCGAGGTCATCACTGTTTGCTTGGGTAAGGATGGCAGATATTACTTCTCCGTTACTGAAGGTATAGAGATTGAGGTCTTTGTTGAAGTCGGGGCTGATCAGAGCGGGAGCCTGGGTCAAAGCCTGTTTGATAGCTTCAAAGCTATCCTTTCTTGGCGTTGTCCATTTGAATTCTTTACCCTTCTTGAGCAAGGAGGTTAGGGGTTTAACTATTTCAGCAAAGTTTGAAATGAACCTCCGAATGAAATTTATTCGGCCGAAAAAACTCTGCAGGGCTTTCTTGTGCTTTGGTAGGGACATCTCCAGAATGGAGCGGACTCTCTCTGGGTCAATAGACAAACCTTCCTTGGACACAATGTGGCCAAGAAGTTTCCCCTCATGAACCACGAATACACATTTCTTTGGATTTAGGGAGATGCCAAATTCCCTGCACCTCTCAAAAATTTCCCTGAGGTGCTTCATATGTTGTCCTGCCTCTTTGGAGAAAATTGTTATATCATCGAGGTACACCAGCACGTTCCTATTTATCAAACCACTGAAAGCCATGTCCATGGCTCGCTGGAAAGTAGCACCAGCATTGGATAGCCCAAAAGGCATCTTCTGGTAGGCGAACATTCCCCATTTAGTGGTGAAGGCTGTTTTGTATTGGTCACAATCACGCACCAAAATCTGATTATATCCCGAATAGCCATCCAGGAGGGAGAAGCGTTCGGAACCAATTACCTTTTGAAGGATCTGCTCCATGTTTGGAAGGAGATAATGATCTTTTAAAGAGACTTTATTAAGGTCTCTAAAGTCGACACACAGCCTGATCTCCCCATTTTTCTTTCTAACTGGAACCAAATTAGCCAACCATGAGGAATGTTTGATCGGAAATATAATGCCGGACTCAATCAATTTGGCCAATTCTTTCTGCATAAGGAGCTCGACCATCGGGTTAACAGGTCTCTGCTTTTGTGTGACAGGTTTTGCACCTTCATCTAATTCAATGGTGTGTTGGGCGAGCCTTGGATCGAAGCCTTTCAAGTCGCTATAGTTCCAGGCAAAAATATCAGCGAACTCCTGGCACAGCAGAATGAAAGCCTGTCTTTCTTGAAACGTGCAGACCTTACCAAGCGCCAGCAACTTATCTTTGAAGATTTCCACTTTTTCATAATTCTCCTCTTTGGTAGTGATGCATGCTTTGTCATTTCTTAGTTGGTCCTCTCCGTTGAAAATACTTTCAAGTGTGATCAGACCCTTAGGGAGTTTATTGTTCTTCAATTGAACAACTTGATTTCCATATTGTTGTTGCAATTTTGCCTGATTGTGGACCGCAAATTCAGCTTCTTCCTTTAGGAAAAGGGCTATTTGTTGGTCGCTTTCGAAGACCTGCCAGTTTGTAACATTGTCTGGAATTGAAGGCCGGACCACCACTTTTAAATGGCGCAAACTACAACCCCTGCTTATCTCTTTTGAAACATCAAATTGGGCACCGACAGCTGCCAATCTGTCAGCCTGCTTATTCTGTTCCCTGGGGATAGAGGTAATGTTAAGAGCAAGGAAATCCTCCATCAAGTCCCAGACTCTGTGCTTGTAAGATTTCAGTAAAGAGTTCTTGGTCAGGTTCAGGCCTCTAATTTGGTTCACTATTAGTTCGCTGTCCCCCAGGATTTGCAATTTTTTGATCCCTCTCTTTCTTGCCCACTCAAGTCCGTGAATCAGAGACTCATATTCTGCAACGTTACATGTGCAAGAGAAATGGAAACGAAAAGCTGAAAAGTACCTTTCTTCAGAAGGGGAGACTAACATTGCCCCACCACCAGCGCCCAGTTTGCTTCTGGAACCGTCGAAATATAGCTGCCACAGGCCAAGATCTTCTTCATTTTTCTTCATTATATTGGGCATGACGGCACTCTCTTCGTGCAAGCAATAGACGCCAAGGTCTGCCTCCTCAATAAACTTATAAGGATTGTGCTCAAAGTTATCATTTCCCCACTCATCCAAGAATAGATCTGCGACTCCTTCAAGAGCAGAAGATGAGGACTTGTCTGTTTGAGAGTCTTCTGGATCAATGATAGTATAACTGACATTCACTGCCTTGGGTGAATAGGACTCTAGGTGGTCCTTATAGAGTGGCTCGGATTCAATTTTCACTTTGGTCCCATACTTGGTTCTGAAAACCAGGTATGACCAATTTGCAGCTAGATAACCACCTATCTTGGACGTAAAGTCCCTAGACAAACAGATTGCAAAATATGGAGGAACGTCTGCTACCACTATATCTTGAGGGATTGAGAATGTCGGGCAGGCATGCAATGTTAAACTCAATCCTTTCAGGACTCCGACTGTCTTTGCGGGTGTCCCATCTAGTTGTAAGACTCCTTTGTTCATTGTTTCGTACTTTAACCCCATCTTATCAGCAATGCATTTAGGCATTACTGAAGTGCTGGCCCCGCTATCAATTATGCAATTATGTACTAAGAAATCTCCAATGATCAAAGATACATAAAAAGGGGGAGTCTTTTCTTCTTTCCTTACCTGACCTGGAGCAGGAGGCTGCCCATTCATCATTAAGACATTATTAGTGTCTGTTGGGATGGCCTGGTGGTCTAGCTCATGCAATTCTTTCTTCAATACCTCCTTTTGTCCCGGAAGAGACAATGAATCCCATAGAGAAATGCTCACATGCAATTTCTTCATTTGATCAACTATATTAACTTGGGGACTGACTCCTTTCGCGTTTTCCTTTGGGCTGATCCCGGTTGGAGCTTTAGACTGAGGAGCTGGGGGTACAGATGGTTCACCGGAAATTGGGGCCTTTTGAAAAGGGTGTGGTGGAGGATTCGCTGCTGCCCGAGAGGAAGCCTGCACTTCTCCAATTGCTCTTCTTTTAAATCTCGTATTGGCTGCAACGCAATCAGCATGATTGACTGCAGCGCCTCCATGATTAATTGCACAGAGCTCACCCTCTTCGTGATTTATCAGGGTAGAATCCAGCTGAGTCTGATCGTTGCTTGTGCTGGTTTGAGCTGGGAACTCAAAAAATTGAGAAAAATCAGCACCTTGATTTTCTGAATTCTGGCAAAAATTTATCATGTCATTCGGGTGGACAGCTTGCTCTTGACCTTGTCCCATGTTTGAACAACCTGGCCGCTCCTGCACTAGATTGTTCTGTGTTGGTACCATGGCTTTAGATGACGAAGGAGGCCCAGGGTTATAATTTTGATAAGGCCTAGTTGTAGTGAGCTGCCCCTGACCTTGGTTATAATTTTGAAAGGGGGGTCTAGGGGCATGGCCATAATTTTGATAATTCTGGTTTGGCTTGTGGCTTTGAGCTTGCTGCCTTTTAAGGGCAACAAGTTCATTTGACATGCTCTTCAACAGGCCCTTAACTTCACTTAATTCATTGGATGGAACAGCAGTTGGCTTTTCAATGACAGGTAGGGGGGCAATTGTAGGATAGACTGCTTGAATTAGGGGCAGCGGTTCTGGGAAAAGTGGCATGTGAGGTCTAGGGGCGATTTTTCCAGCTTGAATCAAGCAATTTTCGGCCGCAATGGCTATGTCATACGCAGCTGGTAGTATATGTCCCCCCATAGATTGAATCATCATAGCAATGTCACTATTTAATGCTTTTAGATAGTACAAGAAAGCGTAGCTGGGGGTCGGCCTTACCAGGATGGGAATTCTATCCCAAGTCTTTTGGAACCGCGTATTGAAGTCCTGCATATATTCATGCGGAGCTCTTTTTATAGTTGTCAGCTGCTCAGCAAGAGAGAGGCCATCACTTTTTTCCCCAAAACGATCAGTTAAACGAGTGCCGAATTCGTTCCAAGAATGTATGGAATCCACAGGCAAGGTGCCGTACCAGTCGAGAGCTTTCCCCTTCAGAGATAATGCTAACAGTCTGATGGCAATATTTTCTTCTGTTATATTATGAATATTGCAAAGGTTGGCAATATTTTTTATATGCTCAACAACTGTAATAGGTCCCACTCCATCAAAAAAGGGCACATTTTTTAGAGCTGTTCCAGGGATCGGATCATAGCGTGGGAGGTTCAAAGGGCTTTCACCATGAAAAGCTGCAAAAGGCAAGGCCATGGCTGGAACAGGTTGTATTTGTGGCTGAGCTGGGTTGGTGTTCCTAGCAACAGGTCTAGGAGGATTTATCAGTGGATAAGGGTGAGTTCTTCCAAACCTGAGTCTTTTAGCAGAGTTTAAAGGTAGTTCAACGAACTCAAAGGGGACCCTCCTTGAAGCTGACCTGGTGGTAACTTTTGGCATATAAGCTAAGTAACTGGTCTTTTAAAAAAGAATTGAGCTCTTACCAGTGGAGTCGCCAGATGCTGGAAATATTTAAAAATCACTGTAGCAGGACCAACATCAATCCTGAAATACTACTGTGTTAGAACTTGATAAAATTGTAGTCCCACCGGGCGTGCCAGAACTGTTGACGCTGGAAAGTGCGCCCAGCGGCAGGAACACGGATTCCTGCCCTCTCCCCGCAACATGGAAACCCCTCTCTCGCCTGTGGGACAGCGAAGCAGGAGAGGAGAGTCTCTAGATATGGGCTAGTTCCCTCTGATGTATCTTGTTTGTTTTAGGTAACGCAAAATATAGGTATATAGGTATACACTTGGGGGGGGAGTGAAAAGAGAGAGAAAAGCTTGAAAACAAATAGCCTACTCTAAAAGAGGTGATACACCAAAAACAGGTGACCTTCCCACATCCACTCTCAGAATCAGACAAAAACATACATACACTCAGATCTGGCAGAAAAGACCAAGTCTCTGGGATGACAGGGAGGTTCTTATGGAAAGTACAAGAAACAGGGACTCACCAAGGTGCTGAGAAACACACACTGTAAGTGACCTCACCTGTTCAATACCTCTGAAACAGAACTCTACTCCTGGCAGCAGCAGACAGTGGCACTTCGTAGATCACAGGTTTGCTGGTGTTGAACCTGTGAGAGCATCAAGAGACAATGACTGGACACAGATTAACATTCAATGCATACACTGATAGATCCATCCAAATAGAGGTAAAAACTGTATTTTTATTGATTCAGGTGGGAAGTTTGGAGAGCAATGCTCTTTACAAAAGTCAGGAAGATCCCCTGAAAAATGACTAAGTCTTTGTATTTATAGCAGAAGAGCTAAGAGAAGTCTCATTGAAAAGTGTGAAAAACACTATTGATGACGTCACAAGTCTGCCAAGACCATTCTGATTGCCTCGTTTTGCGCGCTGGTCTTCTCCTTTGGCAGCTGGGCGGGTTTTTTCTTGTGCACTGCAGGGGAATTTTGCCGCCCTTATAGTGGGCGGTGATTTTGCCGCCCTTTACACGAACTTCATGTAGGAAAACCTGCCGACGTCGGCCGATAAGCTGCCGACGGCGGCAATCCTGCCGACGTCGGTTAAGGTAATCTACCGACATCGGTATACTTGTTCTCTGCACGGCAATTTCCCTTTCCCCGCCATGCGGCGGGGTTTTCCATTTTACCGCCATGGGCGGGCTTTTTCATTTCACCGCCATGGGCGGGCTTTTTCATCTCGCCGCCATGGGCGGGCTTTTTCATTTCGCCGCCATGGGCGGGCTTTTTCATTTCGCCACCATGGGCGGGCTTTTTCATTTCACCGCCATGGGCGGGCTTTTTTCATTTCGCCGCCATGGACGGGGTTTTCTAGTTTTTGTGCCTGTCTTTGTGCTGCCGACGTCGGCGGTTCTGCCGACGTCGGTCTCTGAAGATGCCGACGACGGCAGTATTGCCGACGTCGGCAGATATCTTTGCCTTTCTTTGTGTTGTGGGCGGCGAATTCGCCGCCCTCTGCATTTTCTTCGTAGACGGGCTCATTTTACCCGCCCTTGTAGTGGGCGGCGATTCTGCCGCCCTCTGCATTTTCTCTGTCTCTTTTTTGGCTAAGTGTCGAACATTCCGTTTTTTCCCCTTCTTCTCTTGCAAACGTCTGAAGACTCCGTCCTTCGCTGCCTATTCTCTGCAATGGCACTGTCAAGACCTGAAAGTGGACCTTGCAACCTGAAATGACTGGGCCTGTGAAGCAGGTGTAGGAGGTGGCCGAGATTTTGCCTGAGGGGCAAAATTAGGTCAACACTTCCTCCCCCACAAGGAAAACTTGCCTTGGAAGCTCCTCCAACCAATTTAGTAATGGAATACCTTGAAACAGAATCAAAATTCTCTTATCAGCCTGAATTAAATCAAGAAAATGATGCTGATATCATTGAAGACAATAAAGAAGAATTAGTTGGTGACTCCCACATTGGTTTCCTAAATTATAAGGATGAACTCGAAAGCAAAGGAGAAGCTTTAGATGGATCACATGCAGTATTTTCCAGGTCTAAAAACCAATCAGTCTAGCAGGCTGATAAAGAAAAGATAGAAGAACAATCATAACCAGCAGTCACAATTGTTAAGCGTGGGATATCTCTACCCTTTCAGCCAAAAGATCTGGTAATCAAAAATGTAAATACATCTATTGCGTCTTCCCCTTCTACTTCTAATTTGCAAACCATCCCACCTCTCATCCCTCCAAAAACTTAAAAAGCTGAAGTACCTTTCTCTATACCTAGCTCAATTCAGCCATTTGACATAATTGATCATGTCAAAAAGACAAAAATACAGATGTCTGAATTTGAGTACTTGCAGTCCAATCCAGATCAACTGAATAAGCTGGTCTAATATGTTAAAAATTAGATCGTCCCTGCAGGACAAAAGGCCAAAAAAGTGACTTTTGTTTTCCCTAAGAATACACCTATTCTAAATAATCTGATTATTACTCCTCCAGCTACTTTTGGAAAAATAGAATCCTTCTATGTTTCCCTATTAATCATAGGCCACAAGCTAAGTAACTGTATAATAGACTCAAGCGCATTTGACAATGTCATGCCTACCAAAGTTGCTGAGTCTCTTGGTCTCACATTGACCAAGACATTTGGCAAATGTTTCTACATGGAGAACAAGCAAGTGCCATTGCTAGGGCAAATCAAAGATGCTCAATTTGCATTCACAACCTTTTCAGACAAGAGGATTAAAATGACTGTATTAGTGGCTGACATCCCAACATCTTATGGCATTTTGCTTGGATGGAATTTCTATAAGGACATGGGAGGAGAACTGAATATGGATCTATCTGAGGCAAGGATCCCTGTCCAAGGCATGATGAAAATATTACTTCCTGAAAAGGAAGCAAAGTATGTAGTTACCAAGACGTCAGCTCTTGAAGCTCAAATCCTCTTTGAATCTACAGGTATGGGTAATTACTTTTTATATACAAATCATGAAGAAAGACCCTCCATCTCTGATGACGAAAGTTCTGAAGTAAGGATAGTATCTAATGAGATTTGGACTCTAGAATTTGACGGTAGTTGTTACTCTACTGGTTCTAGAGCTAGAATTGTCTTGATATCTCCACAAGGAGATATGTTCCCTTCATCCTATAAGTTACAATTCAACAACACATAATATAGCTGAATATGAATCACTGTTGCTGGGCATGAAGGCTGCTCAAGAAAGAGGCATCAAGTTTCTTTATGCTAAAGGGGACGCCAAATTAGTGGTCTGTCAAGTGAGAAATTCACATTAGACCAAGAATGAGAGCCCGCGCCATTACTGCAATCTTGTTTGGGACCAAATTGAAAGCTTTGATGCTTTCAACATTTCTTCTATTCTAATAGAATCCAATGATAGAGCTGATGCACTTGCTATTTTAGGAACTCTTTTAGTTCCTCATTCTGATTTTAAAGAAGCCAAATATACCATTGAGGTGGTCTATAGGCCGAGTGTTCTTGACAATGTTGATCATTGGCAAATTTTCAATGATGATCAACAAATCATTGCCTTTTTGGAAAGAAAAGACAATTTTGAACAGCTATATTTTAAAGGCAGTAAATCTCAGAAGTCTGAATTTGTTTCTGAATCCAGTTCAGATGTAAATGAAGAGTTCTTATAGTTAAAAGGAAATAAAATTCCTAAATGCTTGGTTTCTCTTGAGAATCTATTTGACAAGCATGATAGATTCATCAAGCAATAGCAGACAGATTCAAATTTCTCTTAGGGATTTGACCAAGTGAATCTGACCAACAAAGAAAATCCAAAAATGGTCAACATTGGTAAGTGTTGTACACCTAAAGAAAGATTCAAATTCACTTCTTTGCTTTGTCAATACATTGATGTCTTGGCATATTCATATGAAGATCTGAAGTTTCTCAGACTTGATGAAATCCACCATCATATTCCTCTCAAGACTGATTCAATGCCTTACAAGTAGAAATCTAGACAATACAATCAAAAAAATTTAGGTACAATTATGTCTGAGATTCAAAAAATGTTAAATGCTAGAATTATTTTTCCAATCCATCATTCTACATGGATTGCGAACATAGTTTCTGTAAGGAAGAAAAATGGCTAAATCCGTATTTGTGTAGATTTCTAGAATTTAAATCAGTCATCTCTGAAAGACAATTACCATTTGCCAATCATGGACCAAGTGCTTCAAATAGTAATAGGATCAGAAATGTTATCAATGCTGGATGGCTTCTCAGGTTATAACCAAGTTGAATTTGATGAAGCTGACCAACACAAGACTGCATTCACCCTGCCTTGGGGCACATTTGCATACAAAAGAATGCCTTTTGGCTTAATTAATGTTGGTGCTACCTTTCAGAGAGCTATGGACATGGCTTTCAAAGATGAAATTGGCAAATTCATAGATGTATATCTTGATGATTTAACTGTCTTTTCAAAGTGTCAATCTGATCATGTACGCCACTTACAACAAGTGCTCAAGCGCTGCCAGCAGAATGGTATTTCTTTGAATCCTAAAAACTCTATTTTTGGAGTGACAAAAGGGAAACTACTTAGACACATTATGTCCAAAGAAGGCATAAAGATTGACTCAGATAGAGTCAAGTCTATTCAAGAACTGAATTTGCCTGCAAGTAAGAATGTTGTTCACTCTTTCTTCAAAAAAGTGAATTTATTATGGAGATTCATCCCTGAATTTGCTGAGAAGACAAGACACATTGTAAACATGATGAAAGGAAAGACTACCTTCAGCTAGACCAAAGAAGGCAAAGCATCATTTCAAGATATCAAGGTTGCTATTGCTCACACCCCTACCTTGGTCAGCTATAAAGGCCTTTGTCAATTAATGGCTGACAATAAGCCAGAAGATACATAGCCTAAAGAAACTGAGGTTGAAAATGTGTCAACAATCCTTTTTGTCTCAACTACCAATGAATGGTATTCAGATATTGCCTATTTTCTGACTTATGGAGAATGTCCTGCTCATTCATCTTATAAAGAAAGGAGAACTATAAGATTGAAAGCTGCCAATTTTGTCCTTTGGGACAACAGCCTGTATAAAAGAAGCATAGATGGAGTTTTCCTTCACTGTGTAGATAAAGAACAATAGACCCAGCTCTTGAAATCTTTCCATTATCTAGCATGTGGAGGACATTTTTTTTCCCCTGTGACTGCTCACAAAATTATGCGAGCCAGGTATTATTGGCCGACTCTTTTCCAAGATGCACATAAATGGGTGAGGAAATGTGAACTTTGTCAACAATTTGTTTGAAAACCCAAGTTGGCTGCCTTGCCTCTCAACCCAGTAATCATAGAGGAACCTTTCCAGTAGTGGGGACTCGATTTTATTGGGATAATAAATCCATCTTCAAGTGCTAGACATGACTATGTCCTTACAACAACTGATTATTTTACTAAATAGGTAGAAGCAATCTTGACAAAGCATGATACTTCAGAAGTTGTATGCAACTGCCTAAAAGAGAATATCATTTCTAGATTTGGAGTCCCACTCAAAATTGTTACTGATAATGCAACTTGTTTCACCTCTCAATAAATTACGCAATTCTATTTTTATTATGGAATTACGCTCTCTCATTATTCTAATTATTTTCTACAAGGGAATGGACAAGCTGAGTCCAGCAATAAAAATTTGATAACTATTATCAAGAAACTTGCAGATGATAATTAAAGGATGTGGCATAAAGCATTAGTTGATGCTCTATGGGCTAATAGAATCATGCCAAAAAGGGCGATTGGTATGTCTCCTTTTTAACTTCTCTATGGGATTAACATTGAGATAACAATCACCTTAGATTTACTAGCCTTGAAATTGGTGAAGGCCATTGAAGATCAGACATATGAGAACTCTCTTGAAAAAAGAATCATGTGCCTGACTCAGCTAGAAGAACAGAGAAAAATGGTGGTGGAAAGAATTGTTGTTCATCAAATTCTGGTAAAGAAACTTTTTGATCAGAAACCAAAAATCATGATTTCCAAATTGGGGATAAAGTTTTGGTGTGGGACAAAAGAAGAGAGCCAAAAGGGATGCATGGAAAGTTTGACTCCCTTTGGAGAGGTCCATTCATAATTCATCAACACATGGGTGAAAATAGTTTTTTGTTGAAATACCAAGATGGCACGCTCTTTTCTCTGCCCCACAATGGGCAGCATCTAAAACACTTCAATTCTTAAAGTATCAGGTCATTGCCTCTATATATATATATATATATATATATATATATATATATATGTATATCTATACAGTTTTAATTTCTATTTTGTTTTGTTTGTTTACATTTTTGGAGCCTTTCATTTCTAAGCAACATGACTCTGAAGCCCAATGGTACACTTGAAGACACTAGAGATTTTGAATTCTACTCCTTCCAATTCATTTTGCAATTGACAGAAGTTCCCCAACTGGAGCCAGCTATTGTCTCCCAAAAATAATAGCCATTTTTGGAACAACATTTGAATTATTTTGGTTCTATAGACCAAAATTGTATCTTCCATTTTTTTAAAAATGTCTTAGATATTTAGATTTCTCATTTTCAGAGCTTCTCAAAAAATCTACATACTTTGCATGTCAAGTTCAATGGATTTTACTTGTTGATTTCTATGGACTTTGTATTTTTAGTTCCTACATGCAGGTTCATTTATATAGGTTCAAAGACTTTTATAGGCAGTTTTAAGTTAAAAGAATTGATTTTCAACATTTGTTCATTTTCTGGGATTGGTTCAGAGTTTTGGTTCAAGTGAAAATCTTCATCGTTAAGCATCTGAGTGCAAAAAGAGACTTGAACCGTTGAACCATTGAACTATTGAACCATTTTGGTTCAAAGGTTCAACGGGTGCAAGGTTCAACAAGTTCATTCACTTCAATTGGTTCATCAGCTTCAAGGATGTTTAGTCAAATCATTCGATTGACCATTGAATTGTTGAACCATTGAACCATTTTGGTTCAAAGGTTCAACCAAAAGAATAGTTCAATGGTTCAGTTCAACCAAGTAGTTCAATGATTTATTTCATTCAGTTGGTTCATTCTTTCAGTTCATCTTTTGGTTCAACATCTACAGGTTCAACAACAGGGGCTCGACGTGCTTCATTAAACCATTAAACTGGTTCAATGGATTGGTTCAATCAAATGGTTCAACTATTGGTTCAAAGGCAAGTTCAACATCTTGGTTCAATGCTTAGTTTATCATATTGTTTTATTCATTGAACCATTCGCTTGAACCATTTTAGTTCAAAGCCTTGGTTCAACTGATTGGTTCAATGTCAAAGTTCATCCAATGGTTCATCGGCTTTTGGTTCAAAAGGACTTGTCGTGCTTCATTGAACCATTGAAACAGTTCAACTAATGGTTCATTAGCCAAGTTCAAAGGGATGGTTCAATACAAAAGAAGACTTTCTGAAGGACAAGTGCCCTTGTGGAGGGCACTTAATCAAGGAAAGCACCTTTCTGGAGGATCATTTCTTTTAAGTAAGCTGAAAAGTAATTCTTTTGGATTTGTTTAAGGCAAAACCCGAAGACATTTTCAAAGGAATTTGGTGGAACAAATTTCTGTGGACTTTTTGTCCGTGAGAATTTTCCCTAGACTTTTTGTCCACAGGAATTTCCCACAAAACAAATATCTGTAGAATTACCCACAGGGAGCTTTCAAACCAAACACCCAAAAATAATCCTCGAGGAAACATCCGCAGGGAACATTTACCTGAAGGACTTGTCTACGGGGACTGCCAAAGCACAAAGGGCTGTCGAAGGACCCCGAAGGGCAGGTGCCCTTGCAGGGGACTCTTGGCAGCCAAAATAAAAGACTATTCAAACATAGGGTAAGTCCAAGCCGAATGGGTAAGGTCGAAAGCCAAAAGAATACCAAGGGGTGATGCCCACAAAGACTTCAAATTCAGCATAGTTGACTAGCCGTTGGAAACATATTGACGAGCATGTAAACGTCAATTTTAAAGGTAATGAAATAGCTGTTGATCCTTTGATCTAAAGACCTGAATGCATTTATAGAATTCAAGACAAAATACCAGCTAAAAGCGAGGAAAGACAGAATAATGGATGAATCTAGGACCCGATTCAATTAATCTGGAAAGGAGGAACGATGAAGACAAGATCAAATCGATAGCTGGACATTGAAAGTTGTAATCTTTCAATTGCATATCTTGTTCATCTACATTGAAAAGATCAAATGGGTAAAAGGCCCCAAAGTTCTAGCTTGTCTTCCTAACATTTCCTAATGCATCATGATGTATTACTATTCCCGAGTCCTTCTTCAAGTGGTTATATAAGGGACGTTCTTTTATTGTAAAAGGATCTTCTTTTTGACAATCTGAATGAAACTCTACTGAAATTGAGAGGCATCATTGAGACTTTGTGCTCATTCTGTTGATCATATTCTGTTAATGAAAATAAGGGACTTTTTCAGACTTTATGATGTGATATCTTTTCTGTTTCATTAATTTAATAAGCGGGATTAGTAAATTAGTCAGGAAGGTGTCCTAAAGAATCAACTATGGAGCGACTTTGTGCCCCCATAGCTACCTTCAGTGTGTTTGATTTTTCATTGCTATGTAAAGGACTTTGAAAAGACTTTGAGATTTCATTTCCCTTCATATATTACTCTTGAGCATTTCATGATAGAGACTTTGTGTTCTATTTTGATTTGCTGGTTACCATACTTCAGTTACATTCTGCTTTTATTTCCAAGGGTATTCTTGTGGCTAACTGAATAGTTTTTCCTAAAAGAAGAGGAGAGTTGTCTGTCATTCCTTGAGTTTTTCCTTTGTTTTATATACATCATCTCGGAAGAAAGAGAGATGGATGCCTGGTCCTACCCTTGAGTATTATTTTCTGTTTATACATATACATAGCATATCCATAGGGAACCTCCCCTTGATGAGAGGAGAGAGCAGTCTCCTTCTGATGTGATAAACTTACACATTAGGATGAATAATCTTCTTGCTTTGGGTGGTAATACCTATTTTTTTTACCAGTACGCTGATAGACAAAATATTCAACCAATAATACCTACCATTTTATTGGGAGAACAATCCAACTAGAGAACACCATTTTCATTAGGTACATACTTAAGTTTAAGCTTATCTACTATGGCTTTAGGCATAACTAATTTAGAATCTCTGGAATCTATCATACAACTATACACTAAGTAGTCCTTTATGATGAGTGAGAAATAGAATGGAGGGGGTTGGGAAACCTTAAGGGGATGAGAAACAGTATGAACTTGACCTTGACTAGGAACTTGAATTTAACTAGGCTGACTACTATTTTTAAAAACAATCTTTACCTTATTAGCCATCTCATTTACATGAGAATACTTAGAGAGCTCCTGCTGAAGGATCTCTTTCTATCCAAGAATAGATAGAGCATCATACATATACATAGTGACATTAGCCTTTTTCATATGATCTAAAATATTGAAAGGAAGACTAGTACCTTTGAGCTTCACCTTTAAAGTAAAAGTATCACTTGGCACTCGAGTGAGATGAGCAATAAAAAGAGACTTATGTTATTACCCATAATGTTGAGGTGTTTATATTGAGTTGTGGGAGATTTGGAAGCTATATCCAAAGTGGTAGGATATTAAATAACTTATGAAAGTGTTGAATAAGCCTTAGTTTGCCCCAAATTATCATCCACCATTCTCCTCTTATCCCTTGTATTGGCTGCAACTGGTTCATCTTCCCTTTGAATATTTTTCCCCATGTTTACTACTACATATTCAAATATATGCTTCCCTTCTTGAAAATTTATGCACATGGTGTTAATTGGTGACTTACCCATGCTCCCTTTCTTTTTAATCCAAGCTTCCAATGTTGTCAAAGCAAGCATATTCCCTTGATTCATTAAAGGGCCTTATGGTGGAGGATGCATTATGTCATGGCCTTGGAATGAAGGATCATGCTTCCAATCAGGATCTTGATATATTTGTCCACTTGTAACCATTACCATCTCACTAGGTTGACCTCTTGATTGATATTGACCCTCTTATGCAAGGTTGTTTTGTGTGGGGACTATGGCTCTTGAACTATTTATAGTTATGGCTCTTGAACTATTTATAGTTATGGCTCTTGAACTATTTATAGGTATGGCTCTTGAAATTTATAACTATGTCCTATCAAATGTATTTTAAGTGTGGTGATAAGGATAAATTTCAAGAGCCATAACTATAAATAGTTCAAGAGCCATATCCTTTAAATTTGAACTATGTCCTATCAAATTTATTTTGGGGATAAGGATATTTCCTATCAAATAGTTCAAGAGCCATAACTTTAAGTTTGGTGATGCACCAAATGTTCAATGATCCACTCTTAGCTTAGGAAATTTTATGACTACTAATGAATCCAATGGGGAAAAGAATTTATTAGATTCTATGATAGAATTACAAACATAAGTATTTTATATAAAGGTTGAAAAGACACCTACAACTTGAAGGATAAAAATAAATAGGTCTATATAAGGCACTATGGACTTATGACACTTCAAGAGAAACCTCAATAGCTAACACTTCACACAACTTGAAACAAACTAACAGTCTTAAAGAAAGGTACATGAAGGACCTAAAAATGATGAAAAGATAACATACATTTTGTAAATCAAACCTCAATAAATCACACTTAGCATTAAAAAATAATATGAAATTTTATTATATTGCTTCTAAGAGTTTACAAATTGATTTTAGCAAATGTTTGCTATACCCAGCCAAGGGATAGAAATCAAGAGATCAAATATAGTATTTATAGTAATAAATAAGGTAAGAGAGAGATAAATTAGCACTAAAAGGGTCATTAATGAGCATAATTTCAATCAAGATAACCACCACCATAATCCTTCTTAATCTTTCCCCTGTATTAATGTCACTATATATTTTTTTGGTGAAATGGAGAATGTGAAGATCAAGACCAGTTATAGGAAGCAATCCCCACCACCACATGGATCTTTCTTGAGATCATATACATTAATGACCTTCACTATCTTCTTCAATCATGCTTGATGTTATTCACATTACAAGGAAGTTACTTGAGCTTGCTCGTTGATGTTCTTGCTGACATTTCTTGTGCAGTCATCATTCTAGCATTTCTTCTAGATCCTAAATATAGATATATTATGGATGAAAACCAATCACCCTATTGGTTTTCATATAGCTATGATTGTAAGGGAAGATCCATAGGCTAGGGTCACTTGAATATAAACAAAATGTGAAACCTACATCTAAAATCTCTTAAAAAGCTTCATAGGGCTTTAATGGCATTAGAAAGCTTTATAAGGTCTTCTCCTAGTTATCTAGATCACATTTGATCTTGAATTTATGTATTTTATGTACTCGGGGTATTGAGATCCTTTATCCAATGTGTCTACCTTTATGGCATCCTCTAGTTTGACCATAGGTGGATTTTCTCTCCATTGAAGTCCTTTCGCTTTCAACTTCTAATGTCAACCATTGATCTTAATCTAGGCTCCTCATAGTATGCCAACTATCATCTCTTCATTTGTCTTGTAGGATCCTATTGTCAACTCTTTGACTTCTTGACCTCATATGCACCATAGATATCCATCTATATGAATGAACATGATCAATTGATCTTATGCCAGTCTAACATGGTTGTGACACTTGGTAACTTCTCATTTGTCTTCGAGATTTGTTGACCTTTTGAATTGATGTTCATCATTAGATCTAATTTATATGATTACACGTGCACCATTGATCTATCAGATCATGACTCACCATTATATTTGATCTTAGCTTCTAATATTTGGACTCGTATCAGCTCTATGTTTAACCTAGGAAAATTTTAGTTTAAATAGTTATTTGTTGCAGATTTAACTTGATATTCTCATGTATGTTTCACTCTACAAGTCTAACTTTGAAGCTTTATATCTTAAGATATCAATATCATCAAAACATTAAATTTGTATAGGATGTTCAAGGCATGAAAAACATCATGTTCATAAAATATTTTAGGCTTGGAAGGATCCCCAAGTGTATTTATTAAATACATAATTAGCCTGATCTATCTATTTCTACATGATGTGTTGATGATGGCTAGGCTCTTATATACTTTTGAAATAACTTTTAGGGCTCAAAATGAGTTTTTTAGACCTTTGAGACCTAATTTATGCCCATGAAGATCATGATCACCATGACAACCTACTAGATTTTTTTCCTTTACAACTCTAGACCTATTTCAAGACTTGCTTCTCAAATATCAATAAATTGCACTTTAAGCTTTCCTAAAGTGTTTCAAAAGATTTGTAAGTAATATTAGATCTTTGGACTACTCATTCTATAAAAAACTCTATTTATCTCATCTATTCAGGTAGAAGCTTTGGTATGTGGGCCAAATTGGCCAATAATTAGTATATAATAAGTACCAAATATGGAACCAATTGAGGATTATTGGATGAAATAACTTGTTTCCTAGGTTTCAATATTATTTAAAGATAATTAATGTATTTCCCATAAATTTTAGTGGGGTCAAGGGTGTATACCTTTCAATAGGTGAAACACACATTTATCTTAAGGAGTGCAAACAACCAATCAATAATCTCCTTAACTTGTTGAATATTACCATGAAGATGAAGGTGAAAAAATATATTGACCACATGGTGAAAACTAGAATCATATACCTCATCAAAAATTAGATTCGACAAATACTTTGGTTATGCACCTAAAGAGAATAGTGAAGATCATAGTGTAAGGTGGATATCGTAGACTCAATTTGTGTATTAATAAACCATTCCATATCTTATTTATTTATGAAATATTGTAAGATATCATCAAAAATGAAATCTATTCATATATAAATTGGTTGAGTGTTTACCATCGAATTACCATCATAGTATATCATCAAGAAGAGAGCACATTCACAAAATATTTTGGATTCTTTTCCTATAGTATAATGCATTTAGGGTTGAAAAACATAGTAAGTATATTCCATAGAGCCATGGTCACTACATTTAAATACTCAATCTATTATTTACTATAAGTGTATTGAGATTATTTGGTGGTATTTTATTTATTTAAATAATATTTTTCAAATATCCAATTAATTTTGGAAAGTTGTAGAGAACTATGATTCATTTTGCATATAAATAATTGGTTTTTTATTCACACCTTTTTGTGTCTACTTGGACACATGGTATGTAATAATGTAATTTTTGTCAATTAGGCCATAAATCATAGTCATAATAATTATCAAACCATTTACCAATACATTTGAGGTAAAATCATCTCCAGACCACACTGAGTATTATAAAAATTCAATACATGGATATGACTCCACCACAACACATGTAAATAATCTACTACATAAGGACATAAATTTTAAGTGGACTATAGAATGCCTAAATACATTTATATAAATAAAGTTGTGATAGGTTATAACTCTAATTATGATCTTTATACTTTATATCAAAACACTCCATGTTATTTTGGATGTACCTAAGTTGGAAATTAGAGTTTTACTTACACAACCAAGAGAAGGAGAGTTAGACCACCTAATCTATTTTTGAAATTTCCAATTTCATTCCTACAAGGAAAATTACACCACATTATAAATAGAAGCCTATCCATGTTATTCATAATATATAAATATTTGTGTTATTTATTGGTTAGCCTCTTCAAGTTTTACATAGATCATGAGGCATTATGATTCTTGGTGAATAAAACACTATTGGGAGGAAGGGTTTCAAGATGTTTACTAATTTTTCAAGAATATAAGTTCTTTTTTTTAAATTTTAGGAAGTGATAATTTATGGATATGTCATTTTAGTCCAATAAAAATAGGTAATGATTTGGAGAACATGTAGGATGACTCATTATATACTTAATTTTTCAAGGTAAGTGTGATTCTAGAATAACTAGAGTATATCAAAAGCTTTTTCAAATTTGTCCATTTCTAAAGAACTATAAAAAGTTATAATAAATGATTTGTAAGGACCTTACATTCCAATATCATTAATATTTTTTTTTATACAAGTTGTGTAAAGACAATGTACACCATAGAGTGTGTGTTAATCATGAAAGATTATATATTTTAGATGAATACCATTAAGATGTAGCAGAAGAACATTTTTCATGTAAATTGAAAATAGGAATCTACTAGATTGTGGGTTTTTATGGCCTACATTTTTTTAATACACATTAGATTTTGAAGCACTAATTTTTTTATCAAATCACTTATAATCTAAGCCAAATGGATGAGATAAATGTATATTAATTTCTTTTTATGAAACCATTTAAGCAATGGAGGATCAAAAATTTAAGGTCTATCACTCCACCTTCCAAACTATCCATATGCTAGATACATCATAACTATGATGGACTAGTTCATCAAGTGGGTCAAGGTATCTATGAATATGAGTGATCATGTAAACAATGTTATGAATATATTTTCAAAATATCATAACAAGGCTTATGTTCTCTGAATGGACAAAACCTTGAAAAAATGTAATAACTTATATGAGCATGGAATTTCAATATAATATTATCAAAACCTTGAAAAAATAATCTATGATATCACACCAAAATATAACATCATATCATCCTCAAGATAATGGACAAGTAGAATCATCCAACATAGTAATGGAGAAAATTCTCATGAGGATTTGTAATGTCTAGCTATATGACTAGGAAAATTACATTTCAACAATAATTTGGGAATACAAAATGAAATAAAAAACATGTAATGGGGAACACCTTATTACAATTTTTATATGGAATAGAATTCAACATGCCACTGGATAATCTCGTACCTATATTTATAATTGATATGATCACATGGTTTGGTGACAAAGAGTCTATACATAATTAGTTGCATAAAGTAAATCACATGGATGAGACAAGGGAGATGACATTATAGAATAAATAACTTCATAAGTGAAATTAAAATGCATAAAATGATTTAAACTTGCATCCTCAGGAAATTACGCTAGAGAGTATCGATCTAATATATAAGATAATGGCTTAAAGTTCACCTCAAAAAGCTATGAATTGAATAAACATACCCTTATCTAATCTATAATTTAATAGTGAAGGGCACAATTATGTTTTTATATATAGATGGAAATATAATTTTAGGATGGATAAATGGAATTAGGATTAATGCCTACATCAAATAAGTTTACATTAGGTAGGTAGATAAATAAGTGCCACATTGAACAATTAGAATATGATTTTAATTTTATTTCTATTATTTTCAGGTGTGAAAGGATTGTATAAACATTGAGGATAGAAGATTTACAATTATACATCACAAAATTAGAAATGAAAATAATATTAACAAAGAGATAAGTTATTGATTCCATATTCAGTGACAAGGATTGATAAGGTGTTATGCATTCAACCCATAACATGGCTAGGGATATGCATGGTCGACTTGTGGTTTATATATATTTCATATTATCTTATCACATTTATTTATGTTCTTAATAAGGTTAGACTATGGAATAACCATGAATAATTACAATGCATACAAGAAGTAGAAGTTCATCTTTGATCATCATATTGTAAATTATACTCTTAATAAATTATTATAGAGGTTTACCCCTTGAAGTGGACCAATCATAGTTATCAATTATTCTATTATTTCATCATTTTTTATTGTGGATCTATTTATTCTATTCTTAATTATATGATATATTATTCCATTTTTGTAAAAACATCTAAGTAATTTCATTACAAGTGGTATCATATCATTAACTTGGTCAAGTTTTTATGATGTTTTTTTTAGATTTAGTGTTGATTTTATCCTATGAGCTAAAGGATCAAAAAATTATAAGTTCTTCCACCCTTGTGAAAATTTCCAGTCCTTGGATTCATTTCATTGAGATGATCACAATGGTATAATCTAATAGTATAGTTTTTTATCCTAAAACCCTACATCATAGGGTTCATGTATGTAGTCCTAACACTTGTGGCTGTAGGGAAGGGGAAGATACTCCAAAAAACTCCTCAAAAGGATGGCATGGAGTCCTAAACTCCAAATCCTTTAGTTTTTAATGTGGTTCACTAAATGTATTTAGATACACAAAACATGGTAAAAAAAGATGATCTTGATGTGATAAAATGTGACATCACTAGGGTCAAAGGGGAAATAAATGTTAAAAAGAACTAGCTGGAAACTAATAGTATAAATTTGACTAATATTTAAATTTGACCATTCATTCATCTCATCTTTAGTAAAATAATCCTCAACCAATCCATTTGGGTTACCTAAATCAAAATAATCATAGCTTCAATACTAGTTTGAAACACATGATGCCAAAAGTGTGTGCAAGTTTGATGGTAATTATCCAGTCACTTAGATCAATCAAATAGAATAGTTATTTGATCTACATCAAACTCTATATGCACAAAAGCTGGTTAGGGCATACTTGTATATAAAAAATAATAATTTAATTTGGTAAAGGAGGTTCTATACTCAAAATAAATATAAGGGCCTTCTTGTACTTACTTGGCATTTAATAAGGAGCTAAAATGGTACTGTTGTACCAATGTATACGAAAACTACTTTACTAAGTTAACAAACTTCTAAAAAATAGGGACTGCTAAGAGTTATATTTATTAATTCTATAATTTATCCTTAAATTTGGATGACATAAATGAGGACAACATGAAATAATTATTCTTGGGTGGGATCAAGGATAAAACCAACTCAAGGTTTGCATGTTTCATCCAACTTCAGTATATGAATCTCTACCATTATAACGTAAGGTAGAAAAAAAATATATGAGAAAATGAGGTGATTTAACTAATTTAATGAACTCAATTCCAATACATAATCATTCCCTAAAATATTTAAACTTTGTCAAATTGAATAAAAGTGTAAAAAATGTTTGTGTTTCAACCGTGACAAAAATTGGACTAAAAAACATGAATGTTATGAAAATAATATGTTATACATTGAAGGTGATAAATAATATGAATAATATGATGAGTTATAAAGTGAATTCATGAAATAGTAATAATTTTAATATTATCACCCTACTTTTTATTTTAATGAATTTTCAGGTATAATTACTCCTCCAACACTTAAGGTGCTGACGTTTCTCAGGAAACAAAAGGTGACAGTGTCAATTGACTCAATACATACACACAAATTTATCAGTAGCAAGTTGACTACTTGATTCAACTATTTAATTTACATAAATTATAAATTTGAGGTCATGATTATAGATGGTTGCAAAGTCAATTGTTTTGTAAACCTCCATAGTATTAAGCTTGACATGGGAGACTAGATGATATATTCACCTATGTTAGTTATTCACATGGGTGGATCTGACATTTGTTTTTAGAGTGTAATGGATCAAAAAATTTCACATAATAGATATGAATTTATAGGAATTTTTCATGTGCTTTCATTCTGAAGGTAATAAATTTGAACTACATGGATTATGGGATAAATATCCATAATTGGTTAGTTTGCATTAGATGATGAAGATTATTAAAATACAGGATGAATGATTTGTAGCATGAATGTTTTCCATATAAATTCAACCAGAAAATATGTCTACACATCATTATTTATATATTATTCTTAATGACCACACAAATTTTTTTGGCCCCATGAAAAAATACCTACCACCAATAAGAGAACATGGTGATGCCATCACACTTATTCTAGGTAGTACACCACTAAGAATTAGACCATATAATTATCCATACACATAAAAGATTGAAATTGAAAATATGTTATAGGATATGTGTTGTATATTTTCCAATGATGTCTCCAAGGTGAACAATGATGTTGATGAGGTGTCATGTGTGTTATAATGAAAATGACAAAGTGTGCTTCAATAAGCTTCAGTGTTTGATTTAGTGATGCAATTGATGGATGATATTAATCATGTGGAAATATTCAAAAATACAATATGGGATTTTATGAGATCTTATAGTGCTTATATAAGTTAACAAAATTCATTAGAATAGTCTTATGAATGTCTAAGCTCAAGTAGTCATCTTGATAGATAAAACTAAGCAGTTTCATGATGTCATATATAAAACATGTTAAGGTTTAAAGACCAGATTAATATATTGATATATTAATATATGTGAAGATATAATCTGTCTAAAATTTTATTTTATGAGGTTTAACGTAGCAAAATTTACTAATGTTTAAAGTTGGATTCTTAGACAAAGTTTACTAAGTTTCCATACTTAGCCAAATTTGCATTATTGAAGATATACGATGAGAATTTAATTAGATCATAGATATAATGGTGATAATTTAATATGATCATATAAGTATAAAATTTAATGGTTAAAATTCAAATATTCAATATTTCATGTGTTAATGACATATGTCACAATCACGAAGTTTGAGCAGTAGATCTAATGATGAGCGTGAAACATGTTAGATAGAGATCAATGGTAAGAATGTGATTGTGAAGTTATGATTAAATGAAGTATATTGAGACAATAATTCAACATATTACTTATATTAAATGTGAAACTACTAATTGGCACAAGCACATTGACTGAATGGTACAAGGTGGACAGAAGGCATGCAGAGCTTCCCACTGGCACAATTGCAGAAATGAGAATCTAAGATCAATGGTGAGTATTGAGAGTTAGATAAAAGGATAATTATAAGGATATAAATGGTGTGTATTTATATAAATATTATATAGTTCATGATATGATTAAAAAGTGTCTTATGTTTGGCATTTACACATTGACCATTGGCATTTGAACTTAACAAAAGAAAAACTAGTGCTCAGTATTTTGCTTATATATTTTGATCTAAGATGAATTTGAAGGTTATGTAATAATAAAAATTGAATATTAATTAAATATTAATAAATATAATCTAATTATAATGATGTAATTTTCATAAATTCAAATCTATTGAGATCCAAAGTTGACTGTGTGTTTGACTATGGTGTGTAAGTGATCCGAGAAAGATATTTTAGTTCTTCTTGATAGTGTATTAATTTTTTAGTATGAAATAAATATTAGAGAGTGTTATAACTCAATTATAACCATATATTTTTAATTTTTTATTTTACCAATCCATACTTAGTGTGAACAATTACTTAGAAGTTGACTGTGTTTGTTGAATGCACTAGCAGATCGAGTGACCATGCTAAAGGAGTAAGTTGGAGATGTTTTGAGAAGATTTGAGGAAAAATATGAATATTAATAATTAATTTAATTCATAAATATTTATTATAAGGTATTTTATTTCATATTATTCCCCTGATTAGTTATGTAGATTCAAAATAGTTTGACTATATTTAGACTGTGTGTGACATGTCTGAGTGGTCTCTCTAAAAGAGTTGTTTTGAGTGATTGAATATTATGTGAAGGTTTAAAATGTAAATTTATATGTTTAATATGTCATTTAAGATCTATAAATATATTATATTTTGTTTATAATTTGATAAAAGTGTTTTTATGCTTCAATTCGAGAGGACATATTTTTTTGTGTTTCTATGCCTATTGGAAAATAGTCTATAATGGATTGGTTCAAGGTATGATGTTGAGTTATAGGTGACAATAGACATATTTATAAGCAGTAAATTTCAAATTATATTTATTTTTTATATTTTTTAATCATCTGTGGAAGCTAAAGGTGGTCCAATAGGTTTCAAGAGTAATGTGTGGATGTGAAGGCCTAATTATTTTGGGTCTCATTAAGACCTAATGGAGGATTTGAGTCTTAAAGACTATGGATGACATATGGAGTAGAGTTTTTCACCCATGTAATGTGTATGGAGTTATATTTCATGTTTTACACAAGTATGTTAAGCATATTGGCCAACCAAGATGGGTTAGATGAGTGTATGGTATAAATACTAGGCATAATTATCCTATTTAGAGTTATGTTTAGTGTGTGTGGTAGAGTGCATGGAACCAAGAAAATGAGATAAAAATTTAAATATAAAGGATATGTAATTGAGTAAAAATATATGGTGAATAGGATCAATCATGTGTATCTAATCAAGGTGATGAAGGTGAATACATAGGTCATTAGACCTAATGAGCATATAATAGGTAGATTAAGTGAGTAAGCCCTATAAGTTGATTGAGTGAGTGTTATTAGTGGATGGATTGAAGATTTACTTAGGTTTATGATTATTTTCATGACCTTTAGGTCCTATTTTTTATGTTACAAGAGAGTTTTTATAGGTTTTTTGATTGTGTATGTGATAAGAAGGGAAGAGTGATCCAAAAGGGTGTTTTGGATGCATTTATTGTGTGTGGAAGTTTATGAGAGTTTAAAGGGAAAAGGGAGAAAGATAAATCCATCATCAAGTGTATAAGACATAAGATTATAAGTTGATATTATATCAAGGTATATTTGTTGGTGCTTGGTTGCCTAGGGTTTTGGTTCTTCCTTATGGGATGGATGTCTCACTAAACTAAGGGATGAGTGATATTTGATCAATTAATGTTGGTATAAATTTTGATATTGTTATTATAATAATGTAGTCCATCTTGTAGGTTTTAGTGGTTTTTATCCTTCAAGAGGTTTTCCCACATATATAATGTATTTTGTGGTTAATATTGATTCATTGTTTATTACAATAGCTAATTTGTATATATCATGATTGTATTTATTGAATGGTTAAGAGTTAGGAACTGAATTGGATTATCTTGAATCATTGATTAACCCCCTAATCTCAATGATTTTACATATAAAAATTGGTATCATATTAGGACCTTCTATGCAATTTTAACCACTTGAAGGTGATCCAATGTATAATATGGGTAAAAAAGAAAGTTGTTCAAAAGAAAAGTTCATCATGTTTGATGAAGAAGTTTACCATAATGTAGAGAAGGAGAATAGTTCTATGATATCGAGGAAGAAGTTGATATAGAATCTAAGATCATGATTTCATTGGGTGAATTAAAGGATCAAAATTAGAGGAATTGTAAAATGAGGAATATGATGAAAGGTCTTGAAGCACATGTCAGGTCTCTTAAGGTGAGTTTGTAAGGTAAGTCCATGAGAGAGGAAAAGGAGAATCAAGAATTGATCAAGTATATGAAAGAGAAATCACGTATATTGAAGGATGACATGACAAAAAAATGTAAGGATAAGAATACCATCAAATATCTCAAAATTTAATTAGAAGCTACAAGTTCAAGCATGAGAGATAAAAAAGATGAATGTGTTCAATTGAAGGCTAATCTTGTTTCCTTGAAGGATGAACATGAAAAGGTCATAATCAAGATAGGAGAGATTGAAGAAGAGAAAAAGGAGATAAGAACAAGGCAAAGAGGATGGTATCATGAAAGGCAACAAGTCAAATCAGGTCAAAGTCAAATTGAAGAACCCAATTAGATAAGCAAATGCTTCAAGGTATGCCAAATATTTTATGGGTCATTATTTTAGTTATCATCTTATTGATCATATGGAAAAATACTATGTACGAAGAATCAATTAGTCAAATGGAGATCACTACCATATTCAAACAAAAGGTATCAAAGACATTGTTTGTTACAATTATTAAAGAGTTGGTCACATTACTAGGTTCTAGAAGCTAAGACCATCAAGTCAAGATAAGTTTAATTAGGCTCCTAGAGTGCAAGAAAGAAGATAAGATAAACAAATCAATGTAATAATATATTCATCCTAGAGTCATTGTTATTCATGTAATCAATTTGGCCACATTACAAAAGAATGCAATAGGAGAATAAATTATTCAAAGAAATATAACAATCATCATCAAGCAAAAGGTATGAATGATCTTATTTGTTTTAGATGTCATAGACTTGCTCATATTTCTAGGTATTGAAATAATAGTTTGAATGAGTTCACAAAGTAAAATAACGTGTATGGAGATCCTAGTGTGCAAGGAAGAGGTCAAAAATGGTTGTGTAAACTTAAGCTTGTTAAGAGAGATTAGATAGAGACCAAAGATGGTTTTTTTTCCATGATAGACATGAAAGAAAGTCAAGAGTTTATGTTATCTACATTTGTTGATAAGTATGAAGCAAAGAATAAAGTTAAGGATCCATTCAAAGTAAATTTTGTGATGATGGAGGACTACAAGTCAAATGAGAGTATGGAGATATGGGAGTCTCCTAAGTTTTGGGACTTTTCATCTCACTATGTCAAAAGGGTGTCTCTCTCTAGGATTCAAGGAGACACTTTTCAGAAAAAAGAAACATAGTGGATGCTAGTTGAGTTTTGAATGATATTTCAGGATAAGAAAGGTCATGAGAATATATTCTTGGTTAAGGGGGATTAGTGACTTTTATGTAACTACCCCAAAGTGTTATGATGGAATGATTCAGAAGATATATCAAGGGATAGTGATCCTAAAGTCAAAGTTTTGGTCAATCTTTGATGGATGATCTAGTTGGTTAATATGGTGAAGAATAAAGCTATATATGCAAGGTCTACAAGAAGGGAATGGAGGTCTCTAAATGTCTAATCAAGGATGGAAAGTTGACAAAATGTTCTATTTTTATAAAAAGCTATGTTGTTCCTATTCTATTATGCTCAAGGTGTGTTAAAGATTTTTGGTCTTGAAGATAAGAACTTGCCAATTTATGTTTCTTAAATTGATTGATCAAATGTTGAAAGACTAAAGATAAGGTTGATATAGATAATGATGAGAATATGTTGTCATATCTTTGATATAATGAATACTATCTTAGAGTTATGTATATGATAAGTTGTGTCTGTCATGGAGTTCACAACGTTCTAAAGATGAGATAGTTCATTAAGAGTGATTTAAAAAGCTTTTAAACCATGATAGCTTGTAGAGGGTAAAGGTCAATTGTATTGAGATTATTATGAGGTTTATTCATGTATGATTCAGTTGTTTAAGTTGATATAATAAAAATATTATATCTATTAGTAGTTTCATAAGGATATTGACTGAGTGTGGATAGTGTTGAAGAGTTGCTAGTAGATCTAGTTTGTTGAGAAGTATTTTTGAAGATATCATGATTCAGGTGGAGCGTGGAGTTGGTGGGGATAACTCAAATAGTTTGTAAAACTCAAAGAGTTATGCATGATGTTAAGGGGAGCATATATGAGATATCTTAGTCATGGTAGAGACATAAAGATGTCTTCTATAGTTATGATTTCAAGCATATTTGTATGATGACTTGATCAAACCAAGTCATGTGTTTTTGATAATATATTGAATCCTCATGTATAAATAAATGGGGACCTTTGTAAATGTTAGGTCATAGGATTATAGGATTATGTAGTATGATTTGAAAGAGAAGGTATGGAATAAATTATGTTGATTCATCATTGTTAATGGTCTGAAGATTCTCAAAAGGGTGCCTAAGCTCAAGTGACTTAAGGGGAGTCCCTCTTAATGTGTTTAAAGTAAGTTCATATAGTTTTTATTTTCATGTATGTTTTATCTTCGTAGAAGCTGTGTATGATCAAATAAGAGTGTAGTCTTGGATCATGTTTTAGAATTTCAAGGTAAGAAGAAGTATGCACAATGTTAGGTGGAGTTTGTATCATCTCTCATATATGGTCCTTTATTATTGTTGGTTATTGATGTCTTTTCAGGTCCTTAGGATGAAAAGATGAACCCACTTTGTCATTGTGTCAAAGGTGGAGAAAGTACTTGAAGAGAGAGATAGAGTCTGAGCATAAGCTTTGTATTGGTGTTTGAAATCAATTGAAAATGGGGATATTGTTGAATGTTTGTCAATGACATCTCCAAGGTGACCAAGTATGTTGATGAGGTGTCATGTGTGCTAGAATGACAATGACAAAGTGTGCTTCAATAAGCTTCAGTATTCCTACATGGTTATTCAATTTTTAAATTACTAAGGCAATTGATGGTATGGAAATATTGAAAGACCCTATGGTATGTTATGAGTTCCTATAATTCTTATGAAAGTGAAAAAAATTCATTAGAATAGTCTTATGAATGTCTAAGCTCAAGTAGTCATCCTGATAGATAAAGAAGAGTAAGTATTTTAATGATGTCATATTTCACACATACGAAGGTTTCAAGAGAAGATTTATATATGGATATATTCCCATATGTGAGGATATCATATGGTTCAAATTTCATGTCATGAGGTTGAATGTAACAAAATTTATTAAGGTGCAAAGTTGGCTTCTTGGATAGAGTTTACTAAGTTCCCATACATAGCCAAATTTGCATTATCAAATATCTATGGTGAGAATTTAATTGGATAAAATATCTAATGATGAGAATTTAATCTGACTAGATAAGGATCCAATGGTGTGGTTCATAGTCTAATAGTCAATATTTCATGCACTAGTGACTTGTGTCACAATCATAGAGTTTGAATAATAAATCTAACTATCAATGTGAAACCTATCAAATAGAGATTAACGATGAGTGCATGATGATGTAGTTATGATCCAATAGATAGTATTGGGTAAATAAGTCAATAGAGTACTCAGATTAAATTCATTACTACCAAGTGATGTAAGCATGTTGACTAAATGGTATAGTGTGCTTATAAGGCACACAGAGATACCAAGTGGCAAAATCATGGAAATGAGGATCTAAGATCAACAGTGAGCATTTTTAGGTAAATATCAGGATACTTCGAAGGATAATGACGGTGTCTATTTTTCCGAAGTTACTAGAGAGCATGAAATGATTACAAAGTTCTTGATGTTTAGCATTTACATAGTGATCATTGGCATTTGAATTTAATAAAGGAAAAATTATTGTTTGGTATTTTACTTATCTATTTTTATCTAGGATGAATTTAATTGTGATGTAAAAATAAAAATTGAAGAGGACTTCAAGGTGCATATAGAAAATTTAGTTATAAGGATTGAATTTCTGTACAATCAAAGTTATTGAGATTAAAACTTGAATCTATGTTTGACCATGGCCTTTAAGTGATCCAAGAAGGATATTTTAGTTTTTCCTTATATTTTCTTGATGTTTCAAGTTGAAATAACTATTAGAGAGTGTTCTACACTCCATGAGGACCATTGATGCAGGATTATCAAGTTAACTAACATCCTTATAGTGTTTTTTTAAATATGAAGTCAAAGGTGGTCAAATTTTAGAGTCAATGTGTGTAAGGGACATTATTAGGTCCATTTGTACCTTATAAATCCATTTTGGATCTTAAAGATGTGTTACATGGTCTCTTGGTTTTTCCCTCCAAAATAGGGAATTTGAAAATTCAAATGTTTGAATGGAGTCTAAGAGGGTTAAAAGCATGTAAGGAGTGAATAGGTGAATAATAAGGATTAAGGATTATAAATAAATATTTTAAAGGTTCATTATAAGTTATATATGTTAAATATCTAAAGTGGATGTCATGTTCTATATATTCACCCTCACCCATATGTTACGTTGATGAGTAAGGAGGTAGTTTTGGTAACCAACATGATAACCAACGTAAAATTTAGTGAAAATAGAAGTTGTATGAGATTTTGGAGAATAGTATGATATAGGTGGAGGATGAAATCTCTCCAATAAGAGAGATGAGATACTGATATTGAAAATTGTATGAAACTCCTCAAGTAGGATTTCAATTCCATGAATAGATTGGTTTGTAATAAAGAATGTTATGATGAATAAAGAAATGTATTTGATGTATGATTCCATTAATTTAATGCAATTAAATAAATTTATTAATATCCTAGATAAGTTATTGAATAATGAATATTTTTATTCTTGCATGATGTTATGGGTGGTTGATTGGATGGTGATGATCAAGGAGTGGTTGTAGGTAACATCCTTTAACACTAAGGTAATGAGTTTTCCTCTATAGGTACTACATTAGAAATGATGATTAAATGGAATGAATATATTTAGAAAGGAAATTTATTAAATTTATTAAATTAAATATGATGTTATGAAGGTGGTCAATGAAACTAAAGAAGGTAGACCCTATTTCAAATGAAACCCTATGCATACAAATTGGTATTCCCTATTTAGACAATGTGGAATGATTTAAGTGTCTTAAAAAATGAGTGATGATAGTTTAAAAAATTTATTGGTGTCATTTTATAGAGATAAATACCTGATAATAATGTGAAATGTAAAATCCATCATAAATATACAGTATGTGTTCTCGGTATAGAAAGACACAAACCCCTATTCACTTGAGGATTATTTTGTCTATATAGTCAAGAAACAAAGAGAAGTTTTATTACCAATTATAAGGTGTATTATTATTTTTATAGGTGAATATATAATATAAATATGTATATGAGTGTAAGAGACAAGTCTCAATAATTGGTAACCTTAGTTCATGAGAATGGTTCTATAGACCCTATTCTTGTGGTATGCAAACATTGATTTGCATTGAGAAACTTTGTATGGTAAAGGAAAGTGTAGTGTTGGCCATATTTGATCCCTTTAATGGTTATGGTAAGGTGATTAATAACTTATTTCAGAGTCTTTGACATTTATGGACATGTTTATAACACCATTGAATGCTTAAGTTTATCACAAACCTATAGAAACCTTGTTTTCTTACACAGTTAAGTGGCTTCTTGATTGGAAAGGGTAAACAATGTATTGGAAGTGAGTTTTTAATGTTTGGATCAGGTTTTAGACATTAAAAATACCTAAAAAAATTTATTTGGGTCTTTTAAACATTGTATAATATAAGTTAGTGGTTTTTCAAGCCTTTCACCCTGTGTAGGCTAATACAACCCTAGAATTAGGGTTTTTCCTTTTGTGAGAGATTGAACCCTTGGAAAAGTATAAAAATAAGTAATCTAGCTTTTTTTTAGGTTTTATTAGATATGAATAAATAATTATAGTTTTTAGTTATGGATAAGTATATAATTAGGGTTGTGTGCTAGTATTCGGTCAAGGGAAGGCCTAAAAGAGTAAGGGTCATGAAGAAAAAGCATAATTATCTAAATAAATTGGGAAAATAATGATTTAATAATCTGGGGGGAAAAAATTGGTATCTATAAATATCATTATATTGAATTGGTGGTCTATACAATGTCCAAACTAAGGTGATTTGCCAGTTTGGAAGGCTAATTAAGGGGTGGTTTAAAGAAGGAATAATATGATGTCTTGAGAGTTTTGCTAAGAGAAAGATATATGAGTTTTATGTCCCAAAAAGGGTCCTTGAATATGAAATAATTTTATTCATATGGTTTTTCAGTTGATCCCAATAATGAGAAATGTCATAGAAAAGGGTTATAAGCCTCCTAAGGTTACAGAGAGATTACATAGTGGAAAGGGGCTATGAAAGAGTGTTGGATTAATTCAAATAGGTATGGATAGTTTTTTTTTTTTTTTTTTTTTGTTATTTTAATACCATGTATGTCTTATGTTTTCTCCTTTGAAACCTAATTCTTGTTTTGGTCCTTGAGACCTAAGGGATGCAAACTAGTAAAAGAACAAGAACTAGATTGAAAGAGGAATGAAAGCAAGAAGGTAAAAAAATGAATGTGACTATCTAAATGAAGGTTAATTCCATTAATGAGTGTTTTAAATTTTAAAATAAATATGGATTAAGGAAAGAATCAAAATAGAAAAAAGATCAAGCTAGAGAGACAAGTTTCAAACTAGAGAAAATCAATAAAAACGTGATAGGACAGAGATATATTTTCCAAGATGAAAGATAGTTAAAGAATGTTTTTTAAATTCTTACCATACTTTTAAATAAACCTTATATGTGGAATTTTTAGGATTTACCAAGCCATATTCAATGTAAATAATTACTTAGAAGTTGACTATATTTGTTGAATGCACTGGCAGATTGAGTGACCATGTTGGAGAAGTGAGTTGAAGGTGTTTTGAGTAGAGTTAAGGAAGAAAATGAATGTGAAGAAGTCAAGGAAGTATAAAATATTGATGAGAAGGTATTTTATGTCATATTATGCCCCTAATAAATTATTGATATTCAAAATAGTTTGACTATATTTTGATTGTGTGTGACCAGTCTGAGTGGTCTCTTTAAAAGAGTTGTTTTGAGTGCATAGAGCCTGAGTGAAGGTGTTAAATGGACATGTATTTGTTTCATAGGTAATGTGTGATATATTCATGAATTTTTGTGTGGATTATTTGAGAATTCTTTTTAATACTTCAGTTGTATATGACAGATTCTTTTGTATTTGTAGGCCTATTAGTGAGTAGTTAAGAATGGCTTGGTTAAAGGTATGAGGTTGAGTTCTAGGTGACATAGACCTATGTGTAAGTAATCAAGGGAATATTATAGTTAGGTTTGATATTTTTTTAACATTGGAGAAATTTTAAGGTGGTTTAAGTGGTTACAAGAGTAATGTGTGGATGTTAAGGCCTAATTATTTTAGGTCTCATTAAGACCCAATAGAAGATTTGAGTCTTAAGGATTATGACCGACCTATGGATTGGAGTTTTTCACCCATGTAACATGTGTGGATACATATTTTAATCATAATACAAGTATGGTAATCATATTAGATGACCAAGATGGGTTAAATAAGTGTATTTTATAAATACTAGGCATAATTAGCCTATTTGGAGTTATGTTGAGTGTTTGTGGTATTGTGCATGGATCCAAGAAAAGGAGATAAACTTTTAAAGACAAGGGATAGGTCATTAATGACCAAAATATATTGAAGAGGATAAACCATGGATGTTTGATCAAGGTGATGAAGGTGAACACATAGGTCATTAGACCTAATGAGACTAGAAGAGGCAGATAGAGCAAGTAAGCCCTAGAGGCTGATTCTGTGAGTGTGCTTAGTGGATGGATTGAAAATAAGATAAGGTTGAGAATTGTTTGCATGACCTATAGGTCATTTTTTTAATGTAATTATATATTTTTTTAGGTTTTTTGATTGTGTATGTGCTAAGAAGTGAAGATTGATCCAAAAGGGTGTTTTGGATGTATTACTTGTGTGTGTAAGTTAGGTAAAGTCTAAAGGGGAAAGAGAGAAAGTAATATAAGTCCATAATCAAGTGTAGAAGACATAATATTAGAATTTGTTATCAGATCAAGGTAGTTGTATTGGTGTTTGGTCTCTTAGGGGTCTGGTTCCTCCTGGTAGGATGGATTTCTCATTAAACTAAGGGATGGGTATTCCTTGATCATTTAGTAGTAGTCTAATTTTTGAATTTTTTACTATAGAAATGTAGTGCATATTATAGGTTTTAGTGATTTTTATCCCTAAATAGATTTTCTCATATATATCATGCATTTTTTGTTTAATCTTGCTTCCTTATTCATTGCAATGGTTAATTTGTATGCATCATGATTGTGTGTGTTGAATGGTTAAGAGTTGGGAATTGAAGAGGCATTACTAGACATAGTCATAGTAAATATTTGTCTCCAAGGATCATGGTGCATAATTAGGATGAAACATGGAGGATGTGATATATCATAAAGAACTCAACAATTACACCATCAAAAATGAGTTACCTATTATAGCAGTTTATAATTTGTTAGATGAATTACTTAGTGTTGTTTATTTTACCAGATTATATACTCATTGTAGGTATCATAAAATTTGGATCAAAGATGATGATATCCATAAAACAAATTTCAAAACCCATGAAGGCCATTATGAGTTTATAATCATTCCTTCTGGTCTCACAAATGCACCATCTACATTTCAAATTTTGATGAATACTATGTTTAAGCCTTTCTTAAGGAAGTTTGTGTTGGTATTTTTTTATGACATATTAATATAAAATAAATCTTAGGAATAACATTGAATCATATGAAATAGGTATTTTTAGGTTTGGAACAACATCAAATTTATTCCAAACCATCCAAATTTGATTTTGGAGTCTAATAGGTGGAGTACATGGTTATATTGATTCACATGAAGGATTGAAAATAGACCCTAAGAAGATCAAATATATGATGGAGTGGAAAGTACCAAAGAACCTCAATAAACTTCATGGATTTTTCAGGCTAACATGTTACTATCACTGCTTTTTAAGAAGTAATTATTGCATAATGGATCCATTAATGCCTTTTTTAAGGAAATAATAATTCCATTTTAATGAAATAATTACCAAGTAATTTGAGAAGCTAAAAGAGGATATGTGCACCACTTCAGTTTTGGCTACACCTAATTTTTATAAAACTTTTGTTGTTATATGTGATGCACTAGGATATGGCATAGGGTTAATATTCATGAAATAAGTAATACTAATTACATTTGATAGTCATAAAATTAATGGAAAAATGGGATCAATCCAAGCTATGATAAAGAGATGATGGATATTCTCCATGTAGTCAAGCAATGGATACCATATCTACTGGGTAGACACTTTAAGGTAAAGATTGATCATGATAGTCTAAAATATTTTTTTGGAAAAATGATTATCATAAAATTAATAATAAAAATAGGTGAATAAAATGTTAGGATTTAACTTTGAAATAGTATATAAGAAAGGGAATACAATGGGATAGAAGATGCACTATCTAGTAGGGATGAATCAATTAATGAAATGTTATGCACAATGACCATTTTGTAGGCATATTGGTTAGAAAAGGAAAAATATGAATGGGAGAATGGCAAGAATTGACATGCTCTACTTTAAAATATTCATCAGGTTTATGGTGTGTCTAATATATTTGAGTGGAATAGTAGTACATTTGGTATAAAGATAGATGATACCTATGTAAGAATTATATAGTCAAACACAAGATCCTTCAGGAGCTTCATGGATCTCCAATAAGGGTACTTAGTATTTTTGGAAACCTATCATAGAATCATGAAAGATTTATTTTTGGAAGGACTCAAGGGGAATACATAACATAGTTTTTAGAATGCATGACATTTTAATAGAATACAACTGAAATAATTAAGACATTGGGTCTTTTGTAGCCTTTATCCATCCCTACCTAGATGTTGAAGGAGGTCTCGATGTAATTCATTATTGGGTTTTATGAGGTCTGACCATAAAAATTTCAATATGGTAATTATTGATAGGCCCAAAACATATGCTCAAGTTTATCCTTATCAATGCCATTTGCATCTACTAAAATAGTTTTTATTTTCTCATTACAGTTCAAAAGCTTCATAGTACTCCCAATATTATTGTAAGTGATCATGATACCATATTTAGTATTAATTTTTGAACTCATTTATAGGTATGTTAGGTTACTTATTTGGATCATATCCCATCATATAATACTCAATATAATGGGAAAATATAGGTGGTCAACAAATTTATAAAAGGGTCTCTCTTTTGTTTTGCATCATATAAATATGAATGATGGGTTTATTAGATGCTACTCACAAAATGGTGGTATAAAAATTCTCTCCATGCCTCTTCTAAAATGTATCTATTTATGCCAGATTATCATTATCATCCCCTAATATCACTTCATCCATGACCTTTTAGCCCAAGTTTCATATTTTTAAAGAACAAATTCAACATCAAAAAGAGGCACTACCTTATTTAAGAGAAAATTTAGAAATGGCACAAAATCAAATGAAACAACAAGTGGATCAACACTGTAATGAGAGGAATATTGGCATACATGATTTAGTATTTGGGTGATTGTAATCATATATACATATATCTTTGAATCAATAGAATAATAATAATAAACATTTTCCTAAGTATTATGGCCCTTATCAAACCATTTTAAATTTTTTATGTGGCATACAAACTAGATCAACCCCCACCCATTTGCATACATCACGTATTTCATGTATATTTCCTAAATAAGGTAATTAGATAGAGATTTTATATAAACACTAAGTTACTATAACTATATGAATAGGTAATATTCATTTTATAACCTGAGAGCATCCTTTACACACACTAAAAGGCTATGAATAAGACAAATCATGGAGTATTTAATCAATTAAAACAATGTAAATCATGAAAATGCAACATGGGAGGATGAATCGTTATTGGAACAACATCCAAAGTTGATTCAACATTTAGGAAAACTTTATTTTTAAGGAGAAGGGCATGCTATGCCCTTAACCTATAACATCTCTAGGGATATGTCTAGCCAACTTATGGCTTAAATATGTTTCATATTATCATGTTGCATTTATCTATGTTCTTAGTAAGGTTTTCATATACAATAATCATAGTTAAGTAGAGTATATACAAAGTGGTTAGTATTTAATAATATTATTGAAAATTATGCTCTTATTACATTATTATGTAGGTTGCCTCATCAAAGTGGCTCAATCATACTTATCAAGAATTATATTCTTTCTTCAATTATTTAATGGATCTACTTATTATACTCTTAATTTTGTGATATATTATTTCATTTTAATGAAACAACTAAGTAATTTCATTACATCAAGGGTTGTGAGAGGGATATGAGAAATCCTTAACATTTATTTAAGTCTAGGAACTATGTGTGAGCAATTAAATAAATAATATAATCAAAGATAAAAATTAAAAATTGTGAAAAAAATAAAATAATGTGGCTTCTAAATAGGAAAAAAAATGTTCATGGATTTCAATAAGGTTGATACTCTGATCAATAAAAAAATGTCAAAATTTGGCAATTTTTAAAAAACAAACTATGGCACAACAAATCAAAAAACTTAAGAAGGTAAAACTAATAAAATTACCATGTGTCAAGTTAAAAATGGATAAAATATTTAAGGCAAGTCTAATAGTTTTAATGTTAATAAACTCAATGGATATTCCCAAAGCAACACTATTTTTCATGTAAAAAGGAGTTGGGTGGAAGAAAATCACACTTTGGTTATATAAAAAATTGGAATTATTTTTCTATGTGCCAAGAAAAAATTTCTTTCTAAAATAATATGAGAGAGTAGAATATCCAAACCAAATTCAATCAAAAGAATGAAATCAACTTTAAAAAGATAAAATGGTCCCTAATATCTAGTTGTGGGATTAAAATACATTTATAAGTAAGAAATTAGAATAGTAATATCTTTATGAAAAACTAGATTTATTTATCAAGAACCATTTGATTTCATTGATGATACAAATACATAATATTTTACACATATGTAATCATGAGGAGTAGCTAGACTTACACATGGAGTTTTTTCCATCCCTATCCCATTATGAAGGTCACATGCATAATGGATATTTATGATTCATACATTTGGAGAAAATGATGAGTTAGTGATGATTCACCATGGTTATTATAACAAACAAGCCTTTCAAAAATCCCCATAGGTATCCATCCAAATCAATGTCATGGCCATTATGCATGCCACATGACTACCATAAAAGGGGGATGATACTATAACCATACAATTAAATTAATCCATCTATTTTATAAGACACCAAAGGAAGATATGAAAGTTATACCATAAGATTTCATATTTTAAAATATATGGACTCACCTATGTGATTCTTGCCTCTGTAATTTATCATGTAAGGATATTGGTAGGTAACAAAGGGGCTGAAGCAAGTTAACAAAGGATCTATTATAATTCCTCACTAGTTGGTGTGACTAAGAGAGGAGATATACTAACCAAAGTTTTCAAGATCTGAAAACCAAAAAAATATGGACAAGATCCTCTAAATAAAAATCATAATCATTTTAATACCAATTTTTCGTACTATTAGTTTTCTTCACATAGTGAATGCCCCCTGATGGGTTAGTAGAAATTGGAGATTACTTTTGGAAAGATAAATATTTTACAAATTTGATATGGTAAAGAATAGAAAAACCCTATTATCATGCATTAAATATATATCTATATCATATCCAATATTCATGCTCAATGTAAATTCATAGAATATTTATCTTTAATGATAATAGTCACAAAGATCTATATTAGAATTATGGTTCAGATACATGAGATCAAAATGCAACTAATACTTTCCCTTCCCTTCATCATTAACATGATGTTATAAAAATCATAAGTCATTCACACAAGAAACATGGTCACATAAAACATTAAAATGTTGTGTTTAGTCCAACATAATCCTCACTATGATCATAAGGATAACAACTATTAACCTCCATATCATAGAATCAATTCTCAAGATTCAAAGAAACAGCTATGTAGGCTACCTAAATGACACCCACTAATAAAATAAAATAAACATCATGGTTAAAATATTCTTGTATTCCCATAATTGTTAATGAGGTTAGTTTGAACATGTTAGTTTTCAAAACAAAACACATCCATAAATTATTAATCAAATACATCAGAAACGTTACCTATGATAAGGCTTTTGGAATAAATAATAATATTTGTTTTCGATTGGAGAGGTTTTAGTCTAACAATAAAAAGAACAAGTGTGGAGTATCACATCTGATCTGCCCACAAAAAAATACTAACAACAAGGGGAAAAGTGTAATCAAAGTGAGACACTCACACCACTCATTGTTGGATAAAACTAAAAAAAAAATATAACACATCATCTAGTCCATTCTAGCCAATGGTAATAAATCCATTAATTCTAAGAGTTTCAAGACCTCACCCTTACATTATAATGCGGATGGAAACATTTTTACTAAGCATGGACATATTTTAGTATCCATAAGAATATGCTTCCACTAGGAAAATATGCTTAAAATAGGGAGCATAATTAAAAATTTCTCATACCACTAGTTTTGACATAAAGATAATGCAATAAGATAATATACAAAACATTTTTCTCAATATAACACACCATATACTCATCCAACCACATACAATATTACCACAATATCTTATTCAGTGCTGATAACCTTCGTAGAGAAAGTTTTGAAGGGTGGAGATGACATAGATGGGTTTTGTGATTACACATCTAGGCCAAAACCACCAAATGAATAACCTTTATAATTTCCATTTCATATTTTCACCAGTCACAAGTGGCACCTTGAACTCCAAAAAAATATATTGTTGTAATAATAATTTTATGACATGTTTCTATACATGATTTACAATTTTTCCTTGACAATAAAATTCAAGGCACTAGTGTTTTCCATCATCTAAATGAATTTCTAGCTCAAATAAGAAAATGGTAAATTTAAACATCACTTTTGAATTGTTATAAAAGAAAATAGAAGGCACTTGCCTTGTTATGCTTCAAGAAATGCTAGGTGGCCATGTTTTTTGAAAATCATTTAACAACTTTTATCACCATGTTTATGAAAGACTTCTCATATGTTTTGTGTCTAGTGAAAATTAAAGGTTTGGGGAAAATGCAATGTAATGAGGATGAAATTATCTTTTATCTCTTGGAGGAATATTATTAGGTATTAAGAAAAATTGAAAAACTCAAGCTTGAAAAGTTTTACACAAATGTTTGATTCTATGAATGAGACAAATTATGAACTCAATAAGGTCAACAAACCATATAATTTAGTGGATGTGAAAGAAAAACCAACTCAAATTTATGCTTTTTTGTAGGATTTGATCCAATACAAATATAATTTTATGTTATGAGTAATTTTTAAGGAGTTGTAAATGATTATAATAAAATTCACAGGTGTACAAACATTAATATGTGGAGCATCTAGTATAGATAATTCAATCTATTTATAGGAATGTTATACTAAATCACCCACTCATCAAAGTTATAATTGAAGATGTTGTTTTAGGAATCAATAAAAATGTAGCACACCTACATGTACACTTTTCATAATGGTATGAATGGATTATGGGATTGGATAATTTATAAATAAGACTTGGTGAACATCCTAAGATTAGTCAACAATATTTTTTATGACATCCAGTACATTCCCCCTTTAGGGATAATTAAGATGTTGTGAATGATACTTTTCAAACATATCCTAAAAACTAAGTCCATTAAACACAACCAACACTATAATAATATTTTAGGGTAGGAGTCTCCATAATAACACCAAAAACCTCAACACATCCTAGTGAGATAATCCCATTATCATCCAAAAACATAATGCACCTCCATCATTCTAATTTCTCATGGGTTTGCTACTTTTAACCAATATTTGTGTGAGAATAATAAGTGAGTTAGACCAAGAAGGTCAAAAACCTATAATGGGATGTATATTAACTCCAACCTATTAAAAACTAATAAAGGGTGTTAGATTTCAATGATTATTAGTTTAAAACATGAAAGTATATTTAAGTCATATAGAATATGTGAATGATAGTAAATGATGATTATTATGAAACTAATACCAAAGATTCTTGGAAACCTAGTTGTGTCAAAGATTATGAAAAATAAACAAGTGTAGAGAAAATATATTTAATACAACTGCACTTTGTCAGCATCTCTTCACTCAAGATGAGATAACTATTGAACTCTAGGAAAGTGTTAGTAGGACATTGTGAATGATATTTTTTGTGAAATAAATGTATCTATTTTTATATTGTAAATTGGCATGGAATTAAAAAATACAAATGAAGGTTAGAGGTTTACCTTAGATTAAATATAATAGGAAATAAATAATCAAGAATCGAAAGATTCATGTCAAATCTATAAATATTTGACATTTTAAAAAGTATAAGCTCTCTTGAATGTCAATTATGAGTTAATATAAGTATTGATTAATATATATTTACAACTATTCATTAGTGCATATGTCTATGTTAGAAACTATATGTATATATTGTAAGCTAAAATATCTTTGTGTAAATAATTATTGTAAATAAACATTAAAAAACAATATATGATTTTCTGAATTTTGTATGATTTGGTAAGGGAATATGATAGTATTTGAGATATCTAACTTTATATTACTTCATGTATACTAGTTAATTTGAATCATCATGTGTTACACCTAAACTAACCATAACAAAAATAGTTCATGATTTCTTCCTTAAATTGTGAGTCTCATTACAACATGTATTATATGACACTATAATGTCCATATGGGGAATTATAAGGATCATTTCTAAGAGGGAAGATATTTAAACCTCTCTCAATAAATTCCAAGATGAAGTATATATATGGGGAGAGGGTGTCATTCTATTTTTCTATGTCCTCTTCTATTTTTTAATTGATCTATTCAATTTTTGGGTGTCCATCAATCATATATGTATGTATACATGTGCACACACATGTACACATACACACATGAGCATGCACAAGTCTATATATGTATATGTATATTTATATATGCATACATATACACACATATAGATACACACACACACACAAGTAAATCTATAAAATTTATAAAATTAGAATAAATGCCAAAATAAAATTTTTCCATAAAACCCTTATTAAATGGATAAGTTTACACACACACACACAAATTTATTATTTGTATATATATAAAGTAAATCACATGAAGAGGAATCATAATGCAACTTGTACGACCCTATTTTAAACTATCAAATCAAGTAGTGAATGCAAAAAATGGAAAATGGAGTGAAAGGTTAGAAGTGGAGCTTAGTGTCCTAGGAGATGCATTACAATTCCTCTTCATGTGATTTAATTTTGATATACATAAACACACACACACACATGTGAGTGTCTCTGTGTGTGTGTGTGTGTGTGTGTGTGTGTACATATATATCTATATACATACATACATATGTATGTACGTACACACACACACACACACACACACACACACACACACACACACACACACAATGTCCTTTATTCACAGTTAATACCAATCCAACCAACCCCTAAAAACATTCCCTTAAGCTTTGACTCTTATTTTACACACTCTTCCAATCATTTTTCACCATTATTACCCCTTTTATTAACCTGAAGCCCATTTTGATAGTTTACATTACTATGATAGTTGTGTTGACCTTGTAATCTTATTGGTAAAACTCATTTAGGGTCTAGGTCAGCTCTTGGCCAACCTAGTCTATGACCTAGTGACTTTTTATCAATAATGATACTAGGTCAACTAAGTCAACCCCATCAACTAAAACTTAGAAAGTGTTTAGGGTTAGATATAATTATATAAAAAAATCCATTTCACCATTATTAGAGAGATATCAAGAGTCATTATTCATTTGTGATTCTTTACAATCTTTTTTTACACCATTCTACTTGAGGAGTCTTAGCTTAGGGTTTCTACTTAGAGAAGAGTCTA
>JARHVA010006641.1:260000-297500 GCA_037957365.1 Torreya grandis
AAAAACTAATCTCACTCAATAATGGAAAAAGTACATGAAAGTAGAAATGGACTAAGGTGTCCACAAAAAGGGTGGTACAATAATGATAAATGGTAAAATAAATCAAGGCAAGTACAAATGTAGAGCCATAGTGTAAAGAAAGTAATCCACAGTTTCTCAAACATGTTTTTTTTCTCAAAAGATAGATGAAACTAAAACAAAGTAGTGCTAGCATGTTTTTAAGATGTGAAGAAGAAGTATGAAGAGGGAAAATAGATTTATAATAACACATGGCTATCAAGGGGGGAAATTAAATGTGTGGAGGGAATAATGAAGGAAAACCCAAGGTAGAGGAACTCTTTATTGAATTCAAGACATTCAAATTAGGTTTGTCAAAATAGGAGGAATGTCAAAATTAAGCACTTTGAATAACTTCTATTAGACACACAAGTCTCAAGTCAACAAATGAAATATGTAGATCATCCCATGAAGGCTATATGCATGAAAATTAAAATGGATCTACCTTCCCAAAATATGTTCCCCATTTTTTAGGACCCACTACAGAGCTATTGGTCTATTACGAAGATTGGTTACTTGCATGAGAAAGTAGGTAGTACCATATATTTTGTTAAATTATCCTATTCCAATCTACTAGCCTAACACACCCAAATGGACCTCAGCTCTATTGTGAGGCCAACTACGGAGTTTGAGCTTTGATTGGATATAATATATGTCCTTGTAATCATGTCTTTTGATGTGATATTTACTTTTGATATTTGTATGTTGCTTTTTGAATATCATTGCCTTTTATTTCAAATGATTTAGATTTTAACTTTCTTGATGTATTTTTTCCTATTCCTCCTCCATATGGATTTGTAAACTCAAACATGCGTGCTAAAGATCACTTTCATTTGAATAATTGAGACTTGTTTCTAAGAGGGAGAACATAGAGAGAATGGTGTCTAAGAGTCTCATAAAGTCAAGTGAAATAAAAGTGTTATCTTGACTTCAACCTTGTTTTATCTAATGTGGAGTGAAAAGAAAGGAAATCAAGAGGAATGAAATATGAAACTATTTTAATTACTTTAAATCAATAAAAATTGACAAAGGGTGAAAAATGGATTCAATGACTATAAAGTGTGATTCATTATCATAAAAATGAGGGAAACATATAAAACCATGCTAGCATAGTTTGTTTAAAAATTTCATCTATCAAATTAAGTAAAAGCTAAATTTGGGAACAAAGATCAAGAACTCATAACCATTGAAAAACACATTATAGAAAAGAAATGATACAATGGTGATTTTATGAGGAAGTCTAGGTCCTATCCATGGTCTTACATTGTAACTCATGAAAGAGAAACCCACAAGGGTTTAAAAATCATGTGAAAAATAAACGAGGTAAGAAAAAGGGGGTATTTGTGAGGAAGGCCAAGGCCTATCCATGGTCTTTCACTGCAACTCACAAAATATAAACTCAAGGGGTGTGAAAAAGTGTGTAAAAAGTATGGAAACAAAAAAGATAAATTATATTATGAGGAATATTATATCCTATCCATTATTTTACAATACAACTCATGAGAAAAAAGGAAACCAAAAATATCTAAAGCAAGGACTAGGGTTTATGAAAAGATAAAAATGTTGTAGAGGGTGAGACTCATGTAAGTATCCTAAAAAAAGTTTTATTTAGATATCATATATAAAGCATGAAAAGAAGGGAAGGATTAGGAAAAATACTTTTTTAATAAATTTTGCAATGGTACGATCTTTGAAAATATGACCTTCATTGGTTTGAAAGAGATAGGTACTTGGACCAAGAATATCTCTGACTAAATAGGGTCCCACCATTTTTGGGCATATTTACCTTATTTGTCATGAGTGTATTCTAGTTTAAGGATAATAAACATTAAATGTGTGAAATTTGACTCATTTTTTATGTTGTTTGGTAATATGGACCTTATATTGGTGATTGTGTTGTAAAGTAGAAAGATGGTGTTCATCAAAAAGATTGAGAGCATGAAGGCAAACTTCATGTAATTAATTTTTGGGTATGATTCCATGAAGAGATATATGGAGAGAGGTAATATCAACTTTTAATTGAAGTACTAATTCAAAACCATAGATTCAAGAGAATGATATTACACCAATGCTAGTACATATACTAGTACGATAGGACAAATGAGGAGGATAGAGATGAAGGTGGTAATCTGTGCGGGTTTCAAGAATTATCTTTTGTAAAATTTTATTAAGAATTTTGTTCATTGCCTCAGCTTGGCCATTACATTATGGATGATTGGTGTGGATAATTTGTGATTGATTTTAAATTTGGCATAGATCTATTTGACATCTTTATTTTTGAAGTTACCACCATCTTTAGTTTTGAAATTACATCTCATGCCTAAGATTAAAGTTCCATACTCTACCATGTTATTAGTGACATCAAATGTTAAGCAAAAATATAAGGGAATTATTTTTCCAAGAGGACTAATAAGAATACAACCTGCCCATCTCCTTAAAGGCATTTAACACCATCAAAGTAAAGGGTGTAAGTATCCTCATGTAAATCGACATTAATTTTTGAAATTTCATCGATGACTACTTTTAGTTTAGTATTATCAGTGAGTATAATTGATTCATAAGGATTAATTACTTCAAGATTAGCAGTGAAGTTATGAAAGTAGTATTTAAGTGATATGGCTTGATTGAGAACGTGAATATAGAAAATATTATCATCAGGAAGACTATCTTGAATGTGATTGATAGAGAGTATGGGAACTGCAACAAGTTGATCAGTTATGATTCACCCTTTGAAATTTTTTGATTAATAATACAAAGATAAAATTCCATGAGAAGGACCATACACTTGCCAATTATATCTCTAGGAAAAAAGGCTTTGGAGAAGAAGTGACAAAGTTGATCGAAATGACTAATAACATAAGTGGTTTGATAAATCATATAATGTCAAAGTTTTTCAATTGTGAAATATATGATGATGTAATAACATTTGACTTTTGTGTAATATTTCTCATAATCAATGAGGCCTTGACTGATATAGTATATGGCATATTCTCTTCCAGTATCATCTTGTTGGGAAAACATTATCCCAATTTTTATGGGTATGGAAGAGGTGTATAAGATCAAAGGTCAATCATTAGAAGGATGATGAAGAGTAGGTGGGTGAATAAACAATTATTTCAAATTATCAAATGATTTTTTATAAGGGTCCATCCATTTTAGATCATTACCTTTCTTACAAAGATAATTGGTGGACTAGATATGATAAGCCATTTTGGGGATGAATCATCTAATTGTGTCAAGTTTATTGAGATAAGTGAGAATGTCTAGAATGGATAAAGGAATGGGCATGTTAAAAATAGCATTAATCTTGGTAGGGTCAACATTGATGCCATGAAAAGAGACTAACAATGTTAATAGTTTGCCATATGTGACATAGAAGACAAATTTATAAGTATTTAGTCTAAATTTGTATTTGAGAAGATGGTCAAAGATGATGTCAAGATCAGAAATATGAGTCTTTCTACATTTAGACTTAGAAATGAGGTCATCCACATAATTTTATATTTTTTTAATAATATCATAAAATATATGAGTCATTTCTCATTGATAAATAGATCCAATTTTTTTGAGACCAAAACAGAATTTTAACATAGCAATAGGTGCCCCATTTCATGGTTAATTTGGTCTTATGTTCATCTTCAGGAGTGTTGTGAATTTTATTATAGCTTGATAAGCCATCCATAAGAGATAAAATTTCATAATGAATTGTGGAATTGACAATGGCATCTATTGAAGGTAGAGGGAAGTTATCTTTGGGACAAACAAGATTAAGATTACAAAAATCAATGTAGATGCAAATGACCATGTTAACCTTTTTTCAAATAGGGACTATGTTAGAAACCCATACAAAATAGTCAATTGTTTTTATAAACATAGCAAGAAGAAGTTTGATAATTTATTTGAAATATAAGTTAGAAACCTCAAGTTGAAAGTTTCATTGATTTTGATGCATAGGTTTGGCATCACGATAAGTGATGATATTGTGCACCAAAATACTAGGATCAATACCAAACATGTCCTAATAGGACCAAGAAAATATATCATGATATTTATCTAAAAAAAAACAAAAGTTATCACATTTAGTAGGTCAAATTTCATGAGAAACTGTAATTGGTCGAGGGCATGATGGAGTACCATATTTAATACAGGTAGTTTCTTTGATAATCATATCATTGCCATATTAGAAGTGGTATGGTGCATTAGGTAAAGAATAAATTAGATTAGATTTAGGATCGATGCTAGTGATGAATTTGTTGAAATAATGAGCTTTATTTTTGAAATTCCCATGTTTGTGATATTGCCAAGGAAGTTGAGGTTTTCAAGCATGAAGTAATTCAACGATAACTTCATCACTAGGAAAATTGGGAAGAGGACCATAATATTAAACTTCTACCTTGAGATTGATAATTTTATTATCTTAGAAATCATCTTCATAATGTTTCTAATAAATGTTTATGGCCCTGACATCAAGTATAATCACAGGAGTAGGAGTAGATGGATCAAATGGGATTAGTGTATCATTAGTTTTTTTTATAGGGGAAAAATTGGATGTAGTGATGGGATATGTAAGTGGTAGAGAATATCCAAGAAGCTCTAGAGGTTTGAAAGGTAGGATTTGTTCTGCCACACAAGGAGTATCGAGAAGTGGAGAATTAATAGGAGGTACATGACCTTTGGGAGCTAATATAAAATCCATGGAAATGGTGTGAACATCCTAGTTAAATGAATGTATTTGAACTAAGGTTTTTTGGTAATGTTGAACATCAAAGTCTCAATATTGAACCTGGGTCATGTTGTAGTTATCACCATAGGTTGGATAAATGGTACATTCTTGAGATTTAGGTGGAGTTTTAGAAGGTGAAATTACAATGTTAATAAACTTACATGGAGACATAATTAGAGGGTCCTGGAATAATTTTTCCACTTCATAGTCATTACATGTGAATTCATATTCTAGTGAAAAAGGCTAATAAACATTGCACGGAGGGGGAAAATTAGTCATCTCTTCAATGAGAGGAATAGTGCAATCACAAGGTAATAAAGGAGGAAGCCACTCTAAGATATAAAGAAGTAGTGTTGAAATTATTTTTCAAGTCATTAGGTTCATCATCATCTAAATCAACAAGAGCGACTTTTAATTTTGGATTGATGTTGATTAACTTAGGCAAGGGATCACTATTGATGGTAGGAATGGTAGGGATGTGATATTGAGATTTTGGATTAGGAAGTTGGATACTCCAAGGGTTAGGATTAGAATCATGGTTATACTATTTTCCATTATGTAAGAAATTAATGCATTAGCTACCAGAAGTGGTGATGGACCTCATTCTATGAGTCTAATGGTAACCAAGGAGTATGCTATAAGATAATCAAAAATAGATGTCCATAAGTTTAGTTTGAATGGTCTTAGGTCATATTATTAGGGGAATCCAAATACAACCAAGTATAATTTTATTAGATTTATAAAATCCATGATAAGTAAGGTGATTTTGCTTGAGATGATCCATATTATTACCAAGTTGATGTATAAGCCACAAGGATGTCACATTAATACTGGACCCTTTCAACCCTAAGACTTTACAAAAAAGGGTATTATTAATGGCTATTTTAATGAGTAGTGGTTGATCATCGATATGAAAAAGTATCTCATAATTAGTCATATCCTCTTCAATAAATTAAATAGAAGGTTTAGAACAAGGACAAATAGTTTCCAATTATATGCACATTAGTAGGTTGAGGCTCCATATAGGGTGGTTATTCATCTATAGAATATAGATATTCAATTTCTAGTAATTGTTTCATAAGCAACTTAAAATTATTAGGGGAGGTACAAAATAATTCCATAAGTATAATATTGAAAGGCATGAAGTTAAGTTACTCAAAAAATTTATAATGGGATTTAGAAGGACCAGTGCAAGACTTAAAAGGTAAGGTAGATTTTGAAGGAATAGAAGTTATTAGGGGTTTGGAAGAAGGAGGTGGTTCCTTAGGGGCTTCCAAAGCTAAATGAGTGGTGGTAGTATCTTTGAGAATTTTTTCCTCCAAAGATGGTTTCTTAGGTTTTGTGAGTGGATCTTTATGAGATAGTTTGTGATGATAATTGACCTTAGTTATGTTAACATATTGAGAATTATTGTAAGATTGGTCACTATCAACATAAATAGCAAAAACATCCTTGGTAGTTTGTTGGTTATTATCTATGGATTTTTTTTTTGGTTATTAGAAGAAGAAGCTTTGGAAGCTTGTTGTTTATGAGAAGAAATGTTGTAATCTCGATGACAAATTTGAATCATGACTTAGTGATTGAAGGAATCATCAAGAATGTAGGAGACAAAAATTATAGTAAGCCCTTGACAAGTTTCATTGAAATGACCAATGTCAGCATGGAACTAATATATTTTATTAGGGTTGTATCATTTAGGAGGATTATTAAGATAGGTAAAGGGTTTAAGGGGTAGTAAGACTTGTTTTAGTTGTTACACAATGAGTGTTATTTGAGAAGATGAGGGATTTTTGACTTTGGCAACTCTTGGTTTGGTTTGAAGAGTATTGTTGGTGATGGCATTAGTAAAAGTTTGAAAATATCCTTTGAGTAATTTTGTATTAGGTTCAAATTGATTCATGGTAAAGTCTTGAAGTTTAGCTTGGTCAAGAGCTTCATTAAGTGTTTGAGGAGAAAAAGTTTAAACATCATAGTGAAGTAAAGGAGTTAAAGTAGATACATATTTTTTTTAAAAAAAAAATAATTAGTCATGTTATACTCAGATTTATGGGCCAAATATTTCAATCATTTGATAAAATCATGAGTTGATTCAGTGGGAGATTACTTAGCATTGATGAAATGGATAAGAAATTTTTTGAGAAGATCATTGAGTTGAAAATATTTGACTAAAGGATTAACTAAATCCTCAAGTTGTCAAATTGAATGTTGAGGAAGTTGGCTATACCATTCCAACACATCATCAATAAAGGTTGTAACAAGAAGTTTAGCTATGGCAAAAGTATTAGTTTGGATCCACTCTTTATAAATATTGACAAAGTCTTTGAGAAAGGATGAAGTGTCTTTAGTCCCATCATATGTGATAGTTGAAGAAATATTACCAATAGCAATAGACATAATAAATGGAGATAAAGGCTCATTTTATATATCTTGAAGCATTTTTTTATTTATGACACATTGAGGAATAACATTTCCTAATGCATATCTAAGAGGTGGAGGAACAAAATTTGGATTGGCTTAAGGATTGAGATTCAAAGGTTAATTTTCCATATTAATCAAATGATATTTTAATTTCATCATGTGAGAGGTGTTAGACCTTTGAATTATGTCCATTTATTGTATATCTTGTACAAGGAGTTGAGTCATATCAATTGGTGGGTTGGTGTTTATAGGAGAACTCCCCAAATTGGTATTAGGGGGAGGGTTATTGGAAGATGGATTACAGATGGGATTATTTAATAGACTTATGTAAATTACTCCCACATTATTTTTGAAGGTTTTAAGATGAGAATTATCTTGATAGGTACAAAAAGGATCAGATCTACATACTTCATCTTGAGGTCTAATTTGAAACATGTTACAATCCTCATGCAAAGGAGGGGAAGAGACACTCCAAGAGTGAGGGTTCTCTTAGGAGGAAAAGAGAGGGAAACAATAATATCCCATATAGTGTCTAAATGGATTTAGGTTGTCCAAGAAGATTTTGATAGGGGACTTCATGATGATTTGAGGAAATGAATATAATGCTAAGGAAATAAATAAAGATAATTGAGTCTCATAAGTAGGATAGTAGTAAGAGTACAAATTTGATTGGGTCCACCTATTACTATAAACTAGAAAAACCATAGTATAATAAAGATATAAGGTCGACCAAATCAACACAGTACTGTAACCTGATTGGTAAAATAGATAGAGATTCAACTACGTTAACTTATTCTTGTAGGTAGGGAAAAAAATAGTCCATAAGAGAATACATCAAATAGAATGCCAGTGTACTAATAATAGGTAAATATTTTTCAATTTAATTGAAATAATAAGTGAAATTAAAATCGCACAAACAATTAGATCAAAGAGAATGATTCAATTAGCACACAACACAAAACCTTTCACTAATGTTAGTCAATTCAAGTTTTTACAATACAACATATAATGAGCAAAGATCATGTAGTAAACTAAAAGTAAATGATAAATAAATGGTCATCCTAAGTATTTTTATATTATTATGAAGTGTTAATTTAAGTGTGATATGGAATTTGGCTAAAATTAGGGAACTAGAAAGTAATCTATGGATGGTTTCAAGATGTTTAAGCTGGAAGAGATCTATGTTGGCAATGATACTAGCTTGGTATCAGGGCCTACCCCTCGCTTCATAATAATGTAGCAATAAGTGTATCAGGTGGTTTTAAAATATATACCATTAACCACATGTTCATACTTGTCCAAAAATCCAAGTCAGCTTCCCCCTTGATGATGAAATCCAAGTAGATATGCTTTGGGTAGATAAATGTTTAAATATATTTTGAAATTATGTAATTTGGTAGTGTGTTCAAGAAAATGAAAATATTACAACTAAATGGTATATTGAAAAACCACCTAATTATATTATGTGATCTACTCTAAGCATGTAAATAACAAAAATTTAAAGGGTGAATTAATTAGTAGCATATAGCTGTTAATTCCCAATTTGAGCACAGTACAGAGTCAATTCAGATGATAGTGTAGGAAAATATTAAAAAATAGAGTTGAAAAGGTCACTAATATACTAAAAAATCAAGATTCCTTAAGAACTAAGTCAACCAGGTTGACCTAGCCTTTCAGACATAAGATAGACTATAGAACTAGGTTGACCAGGTCGACCTAGTTTATTGTAGGATTATAGTTTTGAAGACTACAAACTTTTAAAAAAAGAATTGTAAGTAAATATTGTTTTGAAAGAGAGAAATAAAGGAACCTTGGTGGGTTGGAAGATGTTGATGACTGTGAAACTTCTATTGAAGTGCCTTGTATGTTGCTTGCAAATTCTATCAACTATGTCGATTGGGTCAACCTAGTTCTATAATTCCCTATTTATTGAAGCCTATTAAAATCACTGAGTAAACTTGGTTGACCTTGTTTTTTATCTATAATTTGAATGTGATAATAAGTAAATTTGAATTAATTTATTGTTATGGTGCTGAATAAGAGACTAAGTCACCCTATTTGACATAGTCTTCTATCTAGAAATGAATAAGAGTATTGTGTCGACTTGTTCAATCTAGTAACTTGTATCTAATGAAAACCTTAAAAAAAAAAAATAGATTTATTTTGATGTGACTGTGTGTTAAAATTGTTCATATAAGTTAAAAACTATATTGTCCTAGTTGACCTAATATCAGAAATATAGAAAAATAATAAAATTATAGAATTGAAAAATGTGAAAGAAAATATGCAAGGGTTAGATTCACATCAAGTTTACCAGAATGTATGCAATCATAAATGTATACTATTCAAAAATCAATTTTAGCTCAGATAAAATCAATCCTACTTAAATTTTTGAATGGGGATACATTATATAAGAAGGCACAGACCAATATAGATCCAATAGACCCAATTAGGGGATCTATTACCATAATAAGATCATTAGTAATGTTTCCAAATCCTCTAGTCAAGCAAAATGATGAGATAACTCTAAGTCTTATGTTTTCATATTCACTATACTAATAATAAATAAAACAAAGAAATCTAATATAGTGCTCACTAAAGATTGTGGCACAAAATGGGGGTTAGTAAACAAATGAAAGTAAACATTCATAAAAGAATCCTACTTAAGCTATATATAGGTAATACCCTAATGTAATGGAGAAGAAGAGTAATATTATTCAAAATCCATTACTTATGTTACTTCTACCTACTAACCAAAGGATCAAAGTTAGAGATACTTACATGAAAGATGAAACCATCTAGACTCAATCTTTCCATTGGCTAAAGGTGCTTTATAAGAGGTTGTTTTGATTTATAAGAATCACTAAGAAAAGTGAAAACATCCAAGACTTATCCACAAGATTGGATTAATCTCCAAGTAGAAACCATAAACTAATAATTATCAAATCGAATGGTGGTAGAGCAGATTGTAAAGAAGTGCAAATTAATAATAAATCTTGATGTCTCTCTAATAATGGAAAAATGGATGTGTTTATATAAGTGGAAATAACCATAAACCCTTGTGAAATTTTTAATCTAATAGGTCGACCTAGTCGACCTAGTATCATTATTGACCAAACTTCACTAGGTCATAAACTAGGTCAGCAAAGAGCCAACCTAGACCCTAAATGATTTTTAACAATAAGAGTATAAGGTATACATATCCAACATAGTCATGCAAACTATAAAAATAGGTTTTAGGTTAGGAAAATGGGTAATTAAGGTGATAAATGATTGGAAGAGTGTGTAAAATAGGAGTCAAAGCTTAGGGGAATGCTTTTAATAGTTGGTTGTATTGGTAATAAGTGGATATAAAAGACAAAAATCCTATGAAGCACCAATGGTTTTCCCACCCCTTTCTTAGTGCACCCCTTAGGGCATGTACTTAGAGATATTAAGACTTCATGGATTCCTATAATATAAAAAGCATCAATAATTAATAAAGTTGAAAATATTATGTGTATACACAAAGAGTGTACAAATGAAAGGTTTTAAAGGCATAATATCAATTAATGGGGTTAAAATTAAAAAATATATCTAATTATAATTTTAGTTTTGACCTTATGATTATGTGCCTATGATATATGTTGTTAATTTGGATCAAAATCCATGTTTTCTCATTTTGGAGCAATCATCCCTTTTTGCATAAAGCTTGATCATCACCTTCCACGATTCTTCTTTCAATCTTTTCCTTCTTAGGATCACTTTTGAAAATTTTATCTAAGCATTGACCTCCTTAAACTTCCCCCCCATGTGTCACCCTAGTGGTTATTCAGCCTAAATAATCTCTCATCTCCCTTCCGTGTAGCATGAGCTTGACACATGATAGCCTAATGCTCATCTGAGGTCAGTTCATTTTCATCAAAACTTTGGATAACACCATTGACTAAAGGATGAATAGATGGGGCCCAATGAACCATTTATTGGTGAATGTGGTTATAACATGTGGTGCCTTCATGATCAGTTTTTCAAATAAATACCTAACATCCTGTCATAGGATCATCTAATTTACACATGGTGCCCTTTCACTCAACCTTGCCAAAAAAGTGACCAATTTACCTAGAGTAGTGACATCTTGACATGTGTCATCCCTTTGTTTATCCATGAGTAGTTTTGGTCTATCATACCTTGGAGTTACACCATTGGCAAGAAAGAAAAATAGAAAGACCCACCATATAGTTATAAAAAGAAAGAGATGAGCGTTTACATGTGGCATGATGATGCTTTTTTAAAGTTCAAGACTTTCTTGTCAGATAAAAGAGTTGTAATATTGTCCAAGGAAAGTGGATCCCTATTCGTAGTGGCATAATAGAAAAAAATATGGTTATATACATGTGTTATTTGTATACTCTTCCTAAACATCATGGCCTTAACAAGACAAAGTGGTCATGCAATATTCAGGATCTGCAGGCTAACTGCACTCATGATCTCAATTCCTTCATTTAGTTGAAATGGAATCATCATGGGCATGAGTATCATTATTTCTAGGTGTCATTCCCATGAGAGGTCATCTTGTCTATATATTCTAGGCTGATCCCTTTTGTATGTAGTGGGGGTTATCATTTTACTTATATTTGCTACTTTTATAAACAATAATTTTTTATAGGATAGAAGTAATAGCAGTTATGATTTTCTCATTCTTCGATCTTAATAGGTGCCCCTCATGAGTGTGACTAGAGGTTTCTTATGTGCCCTTGATGCCTTTTGCATTCTATTTTCCACCTAAAAATGAAGATGTGGTATTTCATATCAATTTGAGTGGAAAGTTATATCTGCTTGTCATTTATTTTCTCTAATTCTATAGTTTTGTTATTTGTTTACCTTATAGATCTTAATTCATTATTCATGTTCTTTTATGGTATATGGTGATTAAGGATTCAATCTATTTTATGAAATAATAGATTAATTCTTTAAATATCTTAGTGTTATTTTAGAATTATTTGCATTTCTTTCCTTCTCCCTTTTCACCCCCCAAAATGTAATGAAGGTCCGACTTCTAAATCCTTGAGGTTATTTTACAAAATGAAATATGGTCTCACACCTATAAATCTTCTTGTTTTAGGTTGTTAAACCTAAAGTGAGAGTTTTAGGCATCAATAGTTTTCCTTCCTAGCACACCCAATGGGATGGATTTACTAGTCTAAGTAGAAGTTTGAGACATGAGTTTATGAGTCATAAGCCCATAACAAGGTCATATATAATGAAGAATCCAAGCCTACTAACTCAACCTATAAGATCTCCAACTCATCAAAGGATTGTAGGGCCTCATGCTATTCAATAATAATAACAACAAATGGCTCTTCCATTCTAACCAAAGAACTTCATATCATGGGATAGTGGTAGCTCAGTTATCCCTCGAACACCCCTAGTTACATGGGATCCCATTACTATGAATACCCTAAAGGTTATCCCTAAATTATTGGGAGAATATTTCAAGAACACAACATAACATCTCCAATATGTTGCAAATGTGTATTCTATGTACTATATGAATGTGAAGAATGTAGCTTTAAGGATAATAATGGCATCTTTCAAAGGATGGGATCTTGATTGGTACCAAACTTTACCAACCAACTCCATCACAACCTGAGATGATTTTTGCATCAAATTATTTGAGTGATTCAATGAGAAAGCAAACTGGTAGTCCCTCCTATAGCAACCAATAACCATCAAGAGAGACCCACAAGAATCCATTATTTACATTAATACTATGTTTAGAAAGACCTATAAAAGGATCTCAATAGTGGATCAACCATCTACAGGCATGGATATTATTTTCTACTTGAAGGCTTTCAACTCATATATTATGGTTATGATTCAATCACTTGGAGGTTAGATGCTGCCATATGCTTATGATCTAGTAGTAAAGGTTGAAAACAATTTGATAGATTTAAGGAAGATAACTCTACATCCACCAATGATGATGTTCCTAGAGATAGCAGTGCCTCTACAAAAATAAGCCTTGAGTACCTAAAGATCCCCACCTTCTATATATGTGTATTCACCAATTCATGCAAGCACATCTACCCAATACTCCCTAGCCATAGAGATGAATGATATGAAGAGTATGTTTCATAACTTATTCAATCAAATAATTAGTCTCAAAGGGTAGTAGGCTATGCCTCCAAATCCCCCTTTCAATAACTACCAAGAAATGAGAGCACCATACCAATAGAACCAGTACCAAGAGAGGCAAAGGCTAAAACATCAAGCTTTCAATCATCAAGTGTTGAATCACCAGACATGGCCTATGAACCAAATGATTGTGGTACCTGATCCCTTACATACAATATCATCTAATGCAAACATAGATCTAGTTGATGGAAAAAATAACTTTGAGGATGTCTCTAATTCATGGTGTTTTCCTTGAAATGATGCCTAAAATTATGTAATGGGAAACCTATATTAGAATGTTGTTGAACAATGATAATAAGGTAATTCCCCCAATTTGGCCTGCACATGCCAGTCTCTAGGGATTAAGAACACATTCTTGATGGCATAAATGCATTAGATGTCCCTAGAACATATACTATTCTACCAAGTTGAAGGAGAAGATCCATCCTATGTGAGAGAATTTCTCATGTTTAAAGCCTCACTAGTTCAATTAGACTACTAAAATTTCTCAAAGAAAAGATTGGTCAAAATCCCTAAAGCTATTGTAAGGCCCATAGTGATATTTAATAAAGGCCCAACACATCATCCCTTACCTCTAACTTATCTAAAGTAGAATGAGGTAGTGCAGAACAAAGAAAAATATCATAAGGTCTCATCTCAAGGGTCATACAATGTGTTGTAAAAATTAAAGAGGGTTCCAGCCAATGTATCCTTATGGGATGTCCTATCGATCCCTCAGTATTAGTCTCTATTGAAGGAATCCTTGGAGAAGCAATAAAATCCCATGCAAGGAAAGATGATTGTAGAACCCATAAAGACAAAGGGGAAGGAAGCTAGCATAATCACACAACCCTAGATTCCCTCTAAATTCATCAATACTAGAGAGGGGGTAAGTTAAAAAAAAACCCACCCCATTCTATTTGACATTGATTATGGGGAAAAAAAATTACATAACTCCATGATCAATCTAGGTGCAAGCACGATGGTGATGCCTAAACAAATATTAGATACACTACAATTTAAGAATGATCCATTGACTAAAGGAGTGATGCAACTGGATGGGAAGAAGGTTAAAACCTTAGGGATCATCAAGGCTCTTCCCCTCACATTATATTCTTGTCCTATCATTAATGTACCATAAGACATTATACTAATAGACATACCACCTTTTCCTTAGGCTATGCAAGAGACTTCAACACCAAAATAGGTGGGTACTTATCTTTGGATTGGTCCCATCTAATATTGAGTACCAAGTATGGTTTAAATATGAAAGTGTTGTCTAAACCACTTCACCTAGAGAACATAGTAGATGAAGTTATGATGAACTTCAAAGCAAAGCACACCTCCTTCTCAATAATGGAGATGCATTACATGGATATTCTTGACGTAGAAAAGGTTACATACAAAAAAATTCCATAGGAAGAATGCCTTATCAATGAGTTCATTAAGAATGACCCATTCACAAACTTTGATGCCATTGGAATTCAAAATTACATGATCCACAATGAAGACTGGGTCATTCTCAAGGTCATAAAAATAAAGGAGATCAGAGTGATTGGCTTGAGGATGAGTTTGTATTCTAGAGTTTGCATTTTGATGGTGTGGAATACAAGATCAGCTCTGGAGTCGACATCTAACTAACATCTCCTTCTAGAAAAGAGAACCTTCAATCATTCTAATTTTAGTTTTCCTGTAAAAATAATGAGGCTAAATATGAGGTGTTAGTCCATGAACTCAGCATTGCCGAGTAGATGGACATCAAAAATTTTAAGCTATTTAGTGATTCTGAATTAGTATTAAGTAGGTAAGGGGTAGCAACAACAAAGAACATGTGCATGTGATATTACCACCACTAAATATGGGATTTGATTGAATATTTTAAAACCTTCAATATTCAAATCATCCCAAGACCTACAAATGTAGAGGTTGAAAAAATGGAAATGATTAGTTCCCAATTTAGCCCAGTAATAGACTTGTTTACCAATAAGTAAGAAGTGTGGGTAATCATCAAGCTCGTTATCCTAGACAATGACCAAAATTGGTAGGTGTTTGAAAATTATGTTTAAATTGTCATGTTATTCCAATAATCATCTGAATTCATGGAAAAACTATAAGCCAAAAATGAAGAGGCCTACAGGGACCAAATCATGTAGTTGAAGACCAACAAGTTATTGAAGGGCCTCATTAACTTGTAATTATTTTGACTCTGATGATACAAGGAATGACAAATTAAATTTTGTCACAAATAAGGGTGATTAATCCAAGCTTTATGTTAGAAGTTTGAGGAAACTAAAGGTTGGAAAGGAAGTTCCATAAAAAGATAAAGAGTGGCTAGTTTCTTTCTAGGACAAATATAAAGGAGTCATTGCATGGACCTATGATGACTTGAAGTGATATGACCATGAGGTCATTCAACACCCCATAGACTTGGTAGAAGGAGCCAAACCAGTCCATTAGAAATAAAGGTTGATATATCCAAAGATTGAATTCTTAATGGCCTAAGAGCTTAAGAAACTAATCAATTAAAAGATTATATACCCAATCAAGCATTCAACTTGGATGCCTAATCTAATTCCTATGTGAAAGAAGAGTGGAGATATCTAGCTGTGCATTCATTTCTAGGATCTAAATAAGGCATCCTTAAAGGACCATTAACCCCTTCCCTCTATAGAGTAGATCCTCCCAATAGTAATGGGTATGAAGATGTTCTCTCTATAGATGGATTTTCCATGTATAATTAGGTGTGTGTAAATAAAGAAGACCAACACAAGACAACCTTCACCACAAAGTGGGGAACCTTCATATATGAAAAGATGCCTTAGATGTAGCTTTCAAAGGCCTAATCAATAAGATCATCCTCACCTACCTATATGACCTCACCATTTTTCTAGGGAAAAGAATGATCACATCAAATAACTAAAGAAGGTCTTCAAAAGGTGCCAAGAATTTGGGTGTCTCTTAACCCTAACAAATGTGTCTTTGGAGTCCTTAAAGGAAAGCTACTAGGATATGTAGTATCCAAATAAGGGATCATCATTGATCTAGAGAGAATAAAGGCCATCAGATATTTACCCTTACTGGTAAATAAGAATAGAGTGCAATATTTCCTTGGAAAGATTAATTTGATCATCATGTTTATATCTAACTTCATAGGATTGGTGAGACCAATCACCCTGATGTTGAAGAAGGACCACGCCTTCAAGTGGACACCTGAAGGAAGAATAGAATTTGATTAAATCAAGGATGCAATATCTATTACACATGTACTAATTAACCTCAACTTTTCCAAATATTTCATTATGTACATCTATAGGAGTGAGCATAGCCTAGTGGCTATGTTAACTTAAAAGGAATAAGGAAGAAATGAACACCGAATCACATTCTACTCAAGAATATTTCAAGAGTATGAAGTCAAAAATAATTGCCTAGAGAGATAGGATTTTGTAATAGTTAAGAGCCTCAAGATGTTTAGGCACTTTGTGATGGGTAATAAATCAATGGAATACATGGCCCACTCCAATGTTTGTGAATACATGATTGAAGGGGAAATCACCAAAAAATGGGCCAATTAGATCACTAAGATCTTAGAGTATGACATTGAAGTCAGGTTGACTAAGGTGATTAGAGGAAGGGGAATCTATGAGTGCGTAGCTCAATGTGTAGATGTTCTAATAGATGAATAAATAACACCAAAAGTGGTCTTTCTAAACCAATTGAAGGATGATGGATCTTGAGTGGTCAACTAGACCCACTTCACGCCAACTAATTAGTATCCTAATAGATTCCTAATGCATAAAATGCATTTCTACAAGATGCAAGGGTCTAGCTAAATGTCAATCCCAAGAGCCTTGTTCAAAATGAACTTTAACGAAGATCTACTATGAGTCTTAAAAGACACCAATCTAGGAAATTTATTCAAGATATGAAATTTGATCCCATAGGTGGCCACTTCTTATAAAAAACCACCATGATAAAGATCATATGCATGGGGTATTACTAGCTGACCATGTTTGCAGACTACCATTAGGCAATCCAAAAATGCTAATTATTCATGTGGAAAAGAAATGATTTGGCCATACCTCTGAACCTAATCATGATAGATGAACCCTTCACATAGTGGGGTCTATATTTCATTAGGATGATCAATCCCATCTCAATCATTGGTCATAAGTGGATATTAATGGCCACTGACTATTTCACTAGGTGGATGGAAGTAGTCTCACTAATAGAGGTTATAGAGAATATAATTCTTGAATTTATAGAAGAGATCATATCCAGATTCAACCCACCCAAGATGATTATCTTTGACAATGTGAAATCCTTCCTCAAGTCAAATATTTATGAGTTCACACTCTCAAATGGTATCTTGTTAAAAATTTCATCTAATTATTATTCATAAGGGAATGGGTTGGTAGAGTTGATAAAAAATAATCTAATAAGGTTGATCAAAAGGATGGGCACTAACCAGCAAAGGGAGTGACACATGCATGTGAAAATGGTCTTATGGGAAGAATGCATCATTTCAAAGTAGATTCTAAAAAACTCCCTGTATGAACTTATATAAAAGAAAGAAGTAATCATGTTGGTGTCATAAAAAATCCATACCTTATAGCTTTTAAAATATGTTGAAATTATGGAAAATAGAGAGATAAAAGTTATACTCATAGAGCTATTTAGCCTCTAATAAATAAGAGAAGACACACGCAATGCAAAAATAACTTGGCAACAAGTGATCAAGTGATGGCTTGACAAGAAGTCATCAGACCTAGGATTCAAACCCAAGGATTTAGTCCTCAAGTATGATCAAAGGGCCACAAATCCAAGCCAACATGTGAATTTTGAATCTCTATGGAGGGGACCATATCGTATCATCATCAATAGGGAGGGAAATGCATTGGAGATCCTAGTTAATAGGATTAATTTGAAGAATTTCAACTAGCTTACCTACATTTGCCTTGTACATAATTAGTTAGTTTCCCTTTCTATTTATGTGTTTCCTTTTCTTTTCTATTATATGCTTTTCCATTATTATTTTCTTTGAGTAAGTCTCTTTGGCATAAACATCTTGTTTAGTTTCCATGTGTCCTCACTCTATCTCTCTTAAATATTCAAAAAAATTCTTTGAAAGATAGTTAGCTACTCACCTCACCTATCATTAATGTTAGACACTCTATTTTGTATGATTCCCCATAATTATCATTGTAAATCTCTTATGAGTGGCTCTTTGAGTATGTTTTCTACCCTTATCATTTATGGGGGTGCCCATTTTCAAATTTTACTTAATAAGCATACCTAGTAGGAACGATGTATAAATACCCTCACCTCATCTGAGCCAAACACTTAGACACATTATAGATTTTGAAGAGAATTATATAAATGAGTAGATTATAAAAGAGTAGAGAGAACCAAGATTAGAAGTAAGAAATTTGTGAGCATATTTCCTCACCAGTATCTTGTTCATGATGGAGAAATTTTAGAGAGGAATCCATGAGATGGAACCTTCTACATGTTTAGGGGGAGAGAAACATCCCAAAATACAAATAACCTCTAACTCGAGTAGCTAGGGAGACCTTCACCCTAAATATGTGGTGAGAAAATATTATGCTTCATCTCCTTATCAACAAAAGGAGAAAGTGTCAAATGTTAAGGTGGTAACCAAAGGGAATTATAGAGATAAAACATTAGTCATTGATTTCAAAGATGATGTCTTCGATCCTAAGCTGGTCAAGAATTTTAAAAGTTTGAGAGAGGGCACTCACACCTGAATGTTGAAAAGGGTCCATAAGGAGGAGTATGACTCATTCGACTATAGAATGTGGGACTAAATACTAGCATAGTTCATGGTGTCTTATGTTCATCCATGCCCAAAAATAAATTCCCTCTATGTGGAGAGGTATGACACCACCATTGGCATAATTAGTAACAATTCCCACTTAAGGGTGAAAATTAGTGCAAACAACATTAGAGAGATACTATAGATCCTAAGTGACCCCAAGGTTGATATCAACAACATGGAAATCCTTAAGGATGTTTGGGACTCTGGATTCCATGATAAGGTGCACTTCCTCACCTTTATCCTCAAAAGAAACATCATAGATATGCCTCATCTACCCATCCCCTAGCGAGCTTTCCCATGTAGTACTTGAATAATACCCTATCTATGTTGGCCTTCATCTTTAGGATGGACTCCAATGCCAACGCCAATGACTTTTAGTTGTGGGTGCTCTTCTCCCTAACCATGGTGAAAAAGGGAGAGGTGTACATGATGGATTTTGTAGAGTCCATTGCCACTGCTATGAAGAATGAGCTAGAAATTTTTTTAACATTGGGTACCTTTTGGTACTCATCCTTCCTCCTACATCTAATTCTAATTACTATTAATCCTACTTCTTCTCCATGTATCTCAACCTAAACTCCTTTGATACAGACCTCTTCTTAAACATGGTAACCCAAATCACTATATAGACCCACATCCTATATTTCATAAGAATTTACTACAAGTTCTCAGAGATATTTTTGTCTCTATTTCTCATCAACCTCAACATAGAGGACATTACATTAAAAATGATGGATGCATAATGATTTTGGTTCATCAGGAGTAGGGTAATGGTCGATTGGTTCTAGGGAACCCATTTTACATTCATCTAAGTGCATGGTTTATAAGGAGAGCCTTTTTATCTCTAATGTATACTAATAGATAGGACGCTAGCCTTAGAGTTGGCTCCCCAGCTCAATGTTTTAGACTCTATTTATAGAGTAGGGAAGAAGAATAAGGATTTATATGATGCCACTTTCACAAGAGACAACATCACAATGGTAAAGAGGTAGCAGGGATGCTTACTCATAACCAAGTTTATAGAGATTGGCCTCAACCTAATTGATAATATATTGAACTATGATCCAATTAGATACATAACATTCTTGAATATTTATAGTGCTTGAAAGCATTAGACCAAACCATACCTAGAGTAGAGGAGGTTACCCATGGAAGACATCCTCCAATTTTTTTTAGATTTATATAAGATCTTTTTAGATGCCATCAAACCATGGGAATCCATCTAAAACATGGTCCAGGTGTACGAATTGTCTAAAAAATTATTGAAAGGGCTAATGAAGCAGCTGACCTAGAGGGATTGGAGTGAAGATAAAATAATTGCTTATACAAAATATAAGTATGAGATCAACAAGCCATACTTGAATTTTGGTGATGAATAAGGAGATGAAATATTTGATAATCTCTAAGATGAGCATCACCCATAATAAATCCTAGTGGAAGTAGGATTCTCTCTCGAGATAAAGATATGAGGAGAAGAAGAAGAGGAAGAAGAAGAACAAGATACCCCTAGGTAAGAAGTGGGGGATGTACCATAGTAGAAGAATACTAAAGTCTTAGAGGTTTGAAATCCTTCAACTTATTTATCTCCCATGTACCCATATCCCATGGCCCCATAGTAGAAACAAGCCCCCTTTGGGTACCTCACGATTAGTTCATCCAAGTACAAGCAGCCTGAGGCACCAAAATCTATCCCTCTAATAGAGCCCAAATGTAAGAAGATATGTTTATCATAGACCCTTATTTATGCTTCTCTTCCCTCATCACCTCATCATCTTCCCTATAGTTTCACCTTAGGTTGTGGTTCTCTTCAATTCCCAACCACGTACTACCTTGGCCCCACTCTCCTCTTCACCCACTCAACCCACCACCAAGCTCACACCATTTACGTTTCCTTAGTCCCCTACCTTTATCATCTACCTCATTCTCCATCATGGTGTAATCTCCATTGAACCCACCCCATGGAATCCCTCCTTTATCTAATTCTACCTCACACTTAATCCACTCAAATCTAAAGGAATAACATCCATTGATTCATATCAACAAGTGACCATTCCATTTATGCTACCAAAGGGATTCCCCTTCATACAGGAAAACATTTAAGTACCATAGTAGTATCATCAATAGATGGACATGATAAGAAGGGATTGGGAGGCCTAGATGGAGAAGAAAAGGGGGAAGTAGGCCAAGGCCATAATGGAGACTCACATGTGGTCATTTTATGACCCATCATAATATTCCCTCATGAATGCTCAATTGGGCCTTCAAGTAGTTAATCCCCAAGAGCAGATGTAGTCAAGTGACTACATATAAGTTATCGACCTCAATCTTGGCTAGTCTAGGCCCATATATAGAGTCACTTTGATATAGGAAACATAGATGTCTATAATAATAGACTACATCAAAGCCACTTGACATCTAGAGAAGACCAAGTTGGAACTCATTGAGGTGAAGGCTATGGATGACCAACTTAATATTGATCCTAAGGGCAAAGATACAAAGCTAAATAAAGTAAGGCCTAACATTTCGAGCCATGTCTCTAATGAAAATTTATAAGTGGAAGTGAATTTATAAGTGGCCATCAAGATTGAGATGTAGGAAAGACAGAATGAACTGATAGAGATCCATCAAAATCTCTTAGATTCTAATTGGGCCTTTTAACAATTACAACTTAGGGCACAACATGAATCCGTAATCAAGGACATAGAAATAGAAAAACTAGGGAGTGATATCATCACTCACTCATAGACCATAAAAATCCTCCCCATGATCTAATATCTATACAAATATTACTAGAAGAGGATCAAGGACATGATCGTAAAACTAAAGCTAACACTCACTTTCATAACAAATTCACGGAAGCTAAGCTCTCAAGTAAACATAATCATCAACTAGGTCATCACCTTCATGTCCCCCAAGGTCTCAAATTCATATTTATTCATCTAAAATCTTTACATTGCTTCATATGAAACACTACAAGTAGTGGGGTGGCCGATTGAAGGTAGGTGATAGCAAAGGTAAATGAATTCCTAGTATGCAATAAGGAAGGCAACAAATGTAAGGCATTCTATAATGCCTTAGAGTAGGTAGTCCAATATAGGTGGGGGCATATTGAATATCTAGTCTAATTGGGACTTCCCTCCCCATTCTTGGTAGACAATAACATCCTCCTAGAGGACTAAATTAAATTTCTACTGGAACAAAAATAGAAAAATTAGACTATATTATCATCTCTCAATCAATCATTGGGTGTCTCCAAACTAGAGAATATATTATAGGCACTCACTTAGTTGGTGTTATTAATGGTGGTTATTTTTCAAGGCTTTGGGATCATCTCTTTCATGGAGATTATTAATTTATAAAGAGCGTTCGATAATCTTAATAAGAACCAGCCTAAGGAGGAAGAGTGGGCACCTTTGCAAGTGGCTCTTCAAACATTTTTAGGTTTAAAATAACTTCCTCCTCCTTCAAAATTTTACTTCCACTAGTCTGAGTACCATAGTTTTAGGTTATCTCATCCATAGGCAGATGCCCTTATCAATTGTCAAGAATTATGGATCAAAATCCACGTTTTCTCATTTTTTAGTAATTGGCCCTTTTTGCCTCCGACTTGATCAACACCTTCCATGGTTCTTCCTTTGGCCTCTTCATTCATGGGATATTTTTTACAAATTTTAACTAAGTTTTGACCTCCTTCCACTTCTCCCCATGTGTCATATCAATGTTTATTTCCCTCTAATGTATCACAAGCTTGATACGTGGTGGACTAACATTCATCCCAGGCTAGTTTGATTTGGTATGACCTTTAGATAGTACCATTGGCTAATGGATGAATATATGGGGCCAACTGAACTATTTCTTGGTGAACATGGTTCCAACACATGGTTCCCTCACAATCAATTTTACAAATAAATTCCCAACTTTCCCCTAGAGGAATGTCTACTTTTCATGTGGCACCCTCATGCTCAACCTTGCCAAAGAAGCACCCAATTTACTTGGAGAAGTACCAGATCAATACATTTCATCCCCATGATTATCCATGAGTAATTCTGGTCTCTCAGACCTTGGAATTATGCCATTGGCTAACAAGAAAAAGAGAGAGACCTATCATATGGTTATAACAAGAAGGAGATAAGCCTTTCCACATGGTGTGATGACACTTTTTCAAAGGACAAGTCTTTCCTATTAGAAAAGGAGTTGCACCATTAGCCAAGGCAAGTGGATCCCCATACCTAGTGGCATACAAAATTATATTTGGAGATATATACATGGCATCATTATGCTCCTCTTGAATGTTGTATCCATAATAAGACAAAGTGGTCATATAATATTTGGGATCTGGAGGCTAACTACACTCACAAACTTGAGTCCCTCATTCAATTCTAATGGCATCATCATGGGAATGAGTGTTGGGATTTATAGGTGTCATTCCCACAAGAGGCCATCACACCTATATATTCTATGCTCATCCATTTTGGAAGGGGCATGAATTATCATTTTACTTGTATTTTCTACTTTTGTAAACAATCATCTTTAATAGAATAGAAGTAATAGTAGTTAGCATTTTCTCATTATTCGACATTAATAGGTACCCCTCATGGGTGTGATTGGATGTTTTTTATGTGCCATTTAAGTCTTATACATTTTTTTCTCCACCTAAACATGAATAGGATGTGGTATTCTATGTCAATTTGAATGAAAAGTTATCTTTGCTTGTCATTTCTTTTCTCTGCTTCTATATTATGATCTTTGCTTGCCACATAGATCTTAATTCATTCTTCATTATACTTTATTATCTATAGTGGTTAAATATTTAATATATTTTATGAAATAATAGGTTAATGCTTTAAATCTCTTAGTATATCACCTCAGTTAGTGTTATTTCAATATTATTTGCATTTCTTTCCTTCTCCCTTTTCACCCTCCAACTTGGAATGAAGAGTTAGCTTCTAAAATATGGGAGGTTACTTTATAGGCTATAATTTGGTACCACACCTATAAATCTTCCCATAGGAGGCTTTTAAACTTGAAGTGAGAGTTTTAGGTGTCAACAGTTAACCTACCTAAGTCATGTATATGAGGACCATAAATTATTTTTTGAAACATTTCCATATTAATTTTCAACACATATGTTACTAGAGCACAAAATTTCATGATAAAAAATTTCTAGTGTACTTCTAAATGACTCATTAGAAAATTTTGTGAACACGAGATGCTTTATAACCGAAAAGATGTTAATCATATAATATTATTTTCTTCTCTTTTAATTGGAAAAAATGTGCCTCATCATGATTTTTTGTTGGGACTTTCTAGGGATCCCTCTACCTGAACATGATCCCTTCTATGTTTTTTTTGAAGTGGTGGAGCTTCAAGGCCAAGATAGGACACATGTCCTTTCAATATGGTTATATGATGAAAAAATTCACTATTATTTTAAACTATAATATTTATTTTAAATATCTCTCTCATTCAATGATGTTGTTTTCCAATATTATGGAATGTATATGTAATATAACATATGATTTTAGGAGAAAAAAGGATATCAAAAAGAGGTGTAACATCATAAGAGTGTTCAAACCAATCTGGGTGAGGTTGCCTTATTTACCTTTGCAATTTTGGACATAAGACTATTTACAAGCCATGGAAAACTCTTTGTGTGAATACATTTTTATTGGAAGACAATATTGAATCCTACTAAAATAATACATTTTCCTTTGTGTTGGCTAATATGAAGGTTTATATATATCTTTCTAGGTGTATTGAATAAAATATTAAAGATAATGCTTGGAAACAATCTTTTGATTATTAGACATTGACTTTCCACTATCAAAAATGTTTTTAAACTAGGAATTAAACGTCAGAATGTAATTTTTTAATCATAAAAAGGATGTTTATTGGTGGAAGGATGCCCTCCTTGAGAATAATTTTATTAAAAGTTACATTGAGAGTAGTGATTCTAGGATTGAATCTTCAAAAACTATAGAAGTAGCTTTGGGTTCAGGTATTTATCTAGATGTAGTCTCTCATAATGAGGTTGTTCCTTGTGGAAATAAACCCATATCTCAAAAAACATTGAAGAGAATACTTATAATGCAGATATAGTCTTGTCTCAAAGAATAAATCTTCCTTCAAGTGAAGATTTAAAGGCTTGGGTTGCATTGAATAATTTTCTGCTAGTTGATTCATTATAATTATATATTCCCATTTATCCATATTTAGGAGATGGAGGGGATTAGAATATGGTGGGTAAAAAAAATTAAATATATTTCTTGTCACTTAGATTTTCACCCTTTGAGGAGATGAATAAATTCTCCTCATCCAAGTGGTACAATGGAAACACCTTTAGGCTTGTGGGTAGCCTAAGGATGAGGTGAATATCTAGATAGGGCTAGCTCCCTTGATGTACCACTTTGGATTGAAAATAAATAAAAAATTTGGGTGGAAAGGGAGGGAGAGAGATAAATAAAATTATAAAATATTAAGGGAAGTGAAACACCAAATAAGATAATGACTTCCAACTATCTGCATCTTACACATGAAATCAAGGGACAAACTAAACATACACTTCTCCAATCTACATCTTCTAACATCAATATAACATTTTGGGGTTATGGATGAATGTGATCATCTAGAAGGAATAGACAAGGTGAATTAAATGGTAATAATTAATATACAAAATCACTCAGTCATTGACATTTCCTACAATACTTCACATGCTCTGCAAGAAGAAGCTTTCCAACTACAAATAGAGGGAATGAATGAGACAACATGCTAAGGAATCCATAATCTTCACTAAGTAATATTCATAATCCAAGTAAAACACACTTATGAAAATTAATTAAGAGGTAAAAGTAATTAGTATTATTTATAAAATTATATTCAAATGAGTATGGCTTTGCCATACTCAAGTAGAGCATGAGTTACAATGGCCAAAATGACTAGTTCTTATAGAACTTAAGAGAGAGATAAGAAGAGAGAAATCCAAAGGTCACATGGACACTTTTAAATATGAGATAATAAGTTAATTTTTAATGAAAATAGGTTATGGGATGAACCATTTAGGGTCAAAAAGTATAAGTGTTCATCTAAGTCATCAAACTCTTAAAAAGTGGCATGAAACTCCTCATTTTGGGTCAAAAAATTGCCTTCGTGATTTGGACCTATTTTAAAATCCCAAAAATAATTATGGATAGGTATTATGATTAGGATTAATGTGAAGGATTTCATAAATTCCTCTCCATGCATTGGTTATAGTCCTTATCATTTTAAATCATCTGGAAAGGAGAAATCATCATCTACAGTCCCAAAAAAATTTCCTTCATGCACCCTGCACACTTGGCCTCAAATTTCAATTTAGTTTCCAACTAAAATACATGTGATGTAGTACATGAAAATTTTAAATACCATCCATGTCCTTATCATCATTAGGAAAACATTAAAATCACCCCACTTGAAGTTTTCCACCCTTCTGACTAGTTTATCCATTATTCCAGTTTTGACCGCCTGAGATGAATCTATTTGTTTGCATACTTAGGATTATTTTAAAAGAATTAAATTGAAATATATAGTTATAAAAAGTATATATATTCCTCCCAGACATTATTTTATCCTTAGAATCCTTCTAGAACCTACAAAACACACAAAATGATTGAAAATACCCTATTTTATACCATGTTCATATAAGTTCAAACAACTAAAAAGGGTGGGAAGGATCATAAGAGAGTCATATACAAGGTAAAATAAATATTATATATAAAATATTCCATTTTATCATCTATCCAACTCCATTTATCTGAACTTGTCTTGACTGAGGGTTTGTAAGTGTTTTAGGCCTATTTTGACTATAAAGCTTTGTCCATAAAACTCTGAAATCCAAATTGAAAAAAAACTCCAAAATGATGATCTTTAAGTACCCTAACAACACACATAAACTCCTTTGACATATATTCATAACCTCTAAGAAGATATGAGTATCAAAACTTCACCTATTGAGCTCTTCCTTCCCTTTCCTATAAGCCTGTGTGGGTTTTGATCTCAAAATGGACTATCTTGTGACTCATATGCATGTGAAATATTTATCACACCTATAAAAACTCTATAACAATTCTATAATAGGATAAGAATAATATTTCATGTTAGAAGTGTAAATGGTTCTCTATTTGGGCACTAGACCTAAGTATGCTTAATAGGTCTGCCTATAATGAAAGCTCAAAATGACCTTATTGATGGATTATATGAATTAAAATATGTCTTGAACATATATAATTAATCCATAGACATGTTTTAGTCCATTATAAAGTTCACTTACATCTATAATTTAAAGTGAACTCTTGCTTGAGCTCTATGCATAACCATGCCTCATGAGCATGTTTACACTTTTGAGGTACCAGAGCACCCTGTATGGTTTCATCCTCATGTTAATTCTTTAAAATATTAATATCGGTATATTTAAACTTCCCATATCCTCCTTAAATTTCTTTATATCCTCTAGTCTCATCTTTTGTCATTGCCTCTCAAATCTGCCAGTTATGCATAAAGGGAAGTACCCTATGTCTGAAATAAAATAGAGGGTTTGGCCCCTCAAACTTGCAAAAAACCAAGACAAACTAGGAAGAAAGTAGATTGTGCAGGTTTTTAGCATGTGGACCACGTTTTTCTGATTGGAGACCTTCCATTTTCTTGTTTTGAAATCAAAAGATACTATATAGGTTTTAAGGATTATTATTTATGTTATACATTATCTATTTGTCTCTCTAACCTCTAACATATGCCTCCACCTTAACTGGTATGGACTGAGTATGACCTCTCCCTGATTGCATTTCATGTTTTTCTCCCTCAAGAATGATCATTATAGGTGTGAATTTATTGAATTAGGATTAAAATACAATGTAAAATATTAATTTGAGGTTTAAAATATGAAATTCATATATTTTTTTATCCACCTCACACCTTAGGATCTCAAAACAAAGTGTATTTGTTGAATGTGTCTCTCATGGCTGGGCACTATTCTTGTAAGTGATGCTTGATGGGTTTAGGCTTGAGTCAATATCTATAGCTATTATTTAATATTCCATGGTAATTTATAAATTATTGGGTTCCTTTTTCAACTCGATTTCATGTAACACACACCCTTAGATTCCATGCTTCATGACATTGTCTGCATATAGGGAAGTAAAATTTATAGTATTGAGACAAAAGAAGTCTTTAGGTGTGATTTCACCTTGGGATACATGTCATGTTCCTTTGGATAATATATGATGGATTCAGGAAGAAATTACTTATCTGATATGTATTTTCATATTTATATATTGTTGTGTTCAAGCTCCTCATCATGAAGGATATGAAAAAAATGGGTCTTAGTTGTAGATGCAAATTTGGAATTAGGCATGGTGATGCAAATGTGATCAAAACTCAATAGGTGAACCTATTTTGAAGATATATTTCCTAATGGATTATATCCTAAACCATATGAAACTATTTAATCATGAAACATGGTTTCATACTTCAACTTAAATGAAGAGGTCAACTATAGCTCAGACCTATAGATTTCATTGTTCAAAATCAGTGCATAAAGTTGTGATTTTAGGATTCCCAAAAACCACCTTCCATTTGTCATCTTCTTCCAAAACTTGGAATAGTACTTATCCCATGTATGGGATAATAGTTTTGATCATCATTATGCATTAAATTCCCTTATAATATTATAATAATATATCAACAAAATTCTATGGTGATTTATTTTCTTGTTTTAGGTATAACAGTCCCTAAAACTAAAGTCATCTCCCTTGGAAGTGATTGTCAACTTGGTTTATCCATATATCACTTAAACATGTAAATTAATATCCCTTACACATGTAAGGAATTTAAACTGGGATCTCATCACTTATTCCAACACTACAAAAAACTCCTTAGCTCTCTACTTAGATCACATGTAGGTGACTATTCTAGTGTGCAGGTAGGAAAGTTCAATTATGGACAATGAGCATTATTTTGACCCTAAATTGAGTTTTAAACTTACCTTAATGATTAAAATAGACTATATATATTTTAAAGGATATTTTTCATCTCCAAAACTTTCTTTTCAACCTACTTCATCCTATGATGATGCCTATAGGTGTATTCTCATATATGCAGGCAGTGAGTTTGAAACATGTATTCAAGGAAGCTACCTTCTATGCCAATTGATACCCTATTATGATGCTAAAATTAAACCTCATGGTTATTCCAATACTTAAAAAATTCTTCACACTTTATTTTCAACTTTGAACTCTCCACGAGAGCACTTGTAGGTGCACATTGAGTTGTAGCAAGAAGACTATGAGTATGTGTAGTAGATGATTGCAATTCATAGAATGTTGCTTTGGAAGATAAGAGTGAAAGGTGAGGGGATATAGAGGAATTTAAACAAATAATTATCAACTTACCCCCACCTTATTAAACCATTACCAAAGCATGAAGTGATCCAAAACTCAGAAGTTCTGGCTGATAAATATCACAATAACATAGAAATAACACAATAACAATGAATTCTCTGAGAAGAGATGTAGTATTACTCAAAATCGCAATACAGAAATATGCTTATCTCTGGGAAGAGATGTCTGTCTTCACATTTCAGGTTACCTATTCTTTTATACACAATTTGAAAGCATGGGAAGGATGTGGAAGGTCACCAATCTCGAGGGAGATGAAGTGGTACGACTTCCAATATTTAAAACAATACATAATTCAAGAAATTACTATTTTTAGAAACTTACTATTTTTAGACAACACTATTAAAATTGAAATTTGAGGCACTTCCGTTGGGTTTTCGGGGGTCAAACTTCATTGAGCAGAGCTCCATGCCATTTCACGATGTTCCCCTCGTTCCTAGCTTTCCAACGGTTCAAACGGCGAGTCAATTGGAGCTAGGGTGCAAAAGTTATGGCTCCCGGAAGTTCCGTCATCAATTGGGGTGGAACTGTCACCCGAATTGTCGCCTGAATTGATGCCTGGATCATGAAGGTACTACAAATAGTAAAAACCTGCCAATCAAATAGAATGATGCTAATCTGCCAACATGAGATGATTTAATGATCAAATAGAATTGAAACACAAAACAAAGAATGGGGAAAATTATATAAGGAATATAAAATAATTGTAAATTAACATCAGCAAATGGTTCATAGGTACTTTCTAAAAATGGATCAAAACCTATAGGGTACATGAAATGGTAACCAAAAAAGTATAGTTAACTTCATGATGATGGTTCATTAAGTATAAACCAAAATTGTTCAAACTATTTATATGTAAATTAAGTATTTGAGTGTAATTTTACCTACCCAAGGCATTTGATCTAAAACCTCCTTTGTTGGCCTTAACAAGTACAAACTTGAAGACTACTTTTACTTGCTAAGAAGGATAAAAAGGAGCAAGATGGTTTTGGACCAAATATGGCACTTCTAGAGAACTTAAAACATGGATATGAGCTTGTAGAAGCTGAAGAGACATACCATGATCTTCTCCCATGTGACGCACTTCCCCATGGGTCGTATAAGTGCCAAACTCACATTTTTCCTAGGACAACTACCTTTTCCTCTTAAAAACCTACCACTTTTCAATTTTGAAAATTGATTAAGACATATTAGGACACATTTAATGTGAAATCATCTTTTAGAATATTCACACTTCCCAATAAATCCATACAAGTCATTACATGCATATTTTTTGACCTCAAAATAACCAAAAATGACTAAGGACCCAAGCTAGTATAATAGTAAATGACATCAATTTACATATAATACACCCTATGACATAATATATTAGGCCCATAAAACCCCTAAAAGTCAATTTTTTACGTATAGGGGTTCCAATTTGACTTAAAAGTCAAATTTGGTCATCAATAATGGCAAAAGAGAGATTAGAATATTTACTATGACCATCAGATCCTAAAAAAATGGGATGAGTGGGTCTTAGCTATATTTTTATTTAGATTCAGTTTCCTTTTGGGTTTACGGTATGACCTTTGTTTCTTTATAAGCACAATAACTAGTTTACAGCCTATTTTTAGCTTATTTCAGGTTATGTTGGAAAAGAAGTTCCATTTAGATTTAAAGATAAATATTTTTCTCCATTATAAAGGGGTGGGTCCCTTTAAAACACCTTTCTAACAATAATTAAAAAAACATTACAACAATATTTTTATGTTGGATTTGCATCTTATTTCTATGTTGAAAGAGTGTGTAGAAAAATATATATATATATATATATACACGCACACACACACACATACACACATATATATATATATATATAATGTACATTGTTATTTATTACTATGTGTGTAAATTTTTGTTTATGATAGGTCTATAGTTAAGGGTAATGGAATGGGATTAGGTGGAGCTTGGGGCCTATGCGGGCTAATACTAGTTTTCCCTAAGTTTTTTTATAATGCATAATCTCAATGCCTAAAAATTTTAATTTTTATATTTATATAGAATTTAATTCCAATAATATTATCATTTACTCTACTTATCATGACCCCTAAGTATTTATATTAGATATTATATTATTCTTTAATTTCATATATTGTGATTCTATTACATAAACTTAAGACAATATTCTTCAAACCTTTTCCAAATTTTTGGGTTATTGGGATTTGGGGTAGATGAAAGATATGGATTGTTTTCTGACATTAAATGTATATGAGGATATCATGCCCTTTTTTTCTTACAAAGTTCCAAAATAGTGTAAATTCAAAGCTCTAGAAGTTATAGAAAATAACAATTAAAGTTATGCGTTGTTGACCTTAAGTACCAAAAAAAAAATGTATTTTATTTTCTTTACCTATTTTAAAAGTTTTAAGTAAAACTAAAATATAATTTATATTAGTTATATCTTTTTATATGTGTAAAAAAATATTTTGATAAAATTTTGAAACCAGAGTAATTGTATTAGAGTAAAGATTGTTGGGCTTAAATATTGAGATATTAAATATGGGATTATATTTACATTATTTGTTGGAATATAAATGAAATTAATTCATGATTTTTTAATTTTTTTTCTTATAATAATTAAAATTTAATTGTGTATTGTTATGCTTAATACCTTCTTAGATGAAATAGTTGTCAAAAGAATTGATGAATGTTGTATATTAATTAAACTTTAGGTTGTTTATTTTTTATTCTTTTAGTTTATCCAATATTCAAACTATTTACATTATGAGTTGCCTTATATAAATATAATACTCATTTTAGTATATGAATTAAATTGTAAAACTTTACTTATGTACGTTTTGTGGATACATAAAAAGAAAAGTGTATTGTTTATATGGATGATTATTAACTTGAAAAAAGGTTGGATATATATATTTTTTTGATTTGATGTTGAAACAAAAAATTATATATTCATAGTAATCAATTTTTTTGGCCCATTTAATAGAGGGTGTTAATCTCTTAGGATAGTTACATTATTGAATACCTAAATTCTATAGATGGAATAATGTTTTTATATGTGTGTCTGTGTTTGTGTGTGAAATAATTTTTATTGCTCATCCAATGTTTTTTTTGAAATAAAAATATGGAATGGAATCACTCAAGAAAAATTATATTGAATTTGATAATTTATAATCATAAAAGTTTATATAAACCATATTTTTCGTACAAACTCAAATTTTAGTGACATTTTTTTAATTGTGTAAATTTTAAGAGGGAGTAATGGAACAATTAAATATATATTTATTTTAGAATCCCCATTTCAAAAACACACTATTTATTTGGTGATATATAAATAATATTACTAAATATTTCTCAATGTTCAAATTGTAATACATTATATGAACCAACTATGTGGGGTTGAAGTGGAGGGCCACACTATGCCATTAACCTATAGTGTTTATTTCAAATTATGTTCTTTTTTAATGTTTTTGAGTTACCCCATCAAATTGTCTCATCATATATAAACTTATTATTATATTATTTTAGTCATATTTTGAACTATTATTTCATGTACCCTCACTAAATTTAATTCCAAAATACCATAGCTGAAAAAAGTTTAGTATTGGGAATAATTCTTGTATAATTTATGCCCCTTTTTCACTATCTTGAAAAAATAAATTTTGGCAATTTTCATGGAAAATAAAAAATACTCAAACCCAATGCATATGGAACCTTAATTATATTAAATTATGTCAAAAAAAATTACAAATTATTTAAATATACTCCCAAAATAGTTTTTGACTAAAATAGACAATTTGGGTGAAACACCTTGCTAGTTCCACACACATGCACCATAATGACTACCCAGAACACAACATAATTTTTCCATATTAATAAGTTGTTTAAATATCATAATAAAACCAAAAATACCCTAACCTACCACTCCAAATATAATTTATATATTTTTTAATTAAATCCACAAATTTGAAACCAACACCTGCAACTCTACTCACAATGATAGCTTGCATACAACACTATCCACTAACTAAAATATATACTCTTTAAAGCTCTGTAACAAATTTTGTACAAAATTGTATCTCTAGATCAAAGGATTTTAATCATACAATCCTTGGTATCCCTATGTTTCCATTCATAGACCACCTTCATCCAAGAGTTTTCATTCCATGATGATTAGAATAACACTGCACGCACATTTTTCCACAAGAGAAATCATTAGTTAGCAAAAAGATCTCCAATAATGACAGTAGTGTGTATTAATATCCAATAGGACTAAGAGGGATTAAAAATTATAGTTTATTTATTTTTGAGGAAAGTATCATGGATTCAAAAATCCACTATCTTCCAACTTAATCCACCTACCCAAAATGGACTTAAATCCTGCTTTTTCCCACTTCTACTTCAATTTATGAATTTGCCCAAATGTGTTCCACTTAAATCAGGGATAATAATTTAACATGATTTGGTAAGTTTCCCTAAACCCATATCTTTATCCTTTGCTAAATAACCATGCCTCAAATTTCGTAATAAAAATACTAATAACTTTATTTTTATCCAATTTCCCCCAAAGACTTTTTAACTTGCCAAAAGAATAATTATTCCAAGTCTATTTTCCTTATTCCCTTCTAATTGAAAATTTGATTAATTAATTAAATACAAATTGGGACATGACAAGCCTCCCTCCTAAAAATGGCTTTTTCTCAAGCAATTCAAATTCGGATGATGTAAAATCTTTGGACCTTCCCAAGTGGATCATCAATTGACAAGCCCTTTCAACAAACCAAATATTTAGTGATATCTATTTTGATCAACCTCTTAACCCTCATATCTATCACCTCCTCAGTAATTAATAAAAAAATTCCCTCATCATTTAGGAGAATAAAATATGTGTAGGGTATAATATTATGTCCCAAATTTGTCTTTAGACAAGAGACATGGAAAAAATTATGAATTTTACTATCTTGAGGAAGTTCCAGTTCATAGTCTACCCCACCAATGTTATTTACAATTTCATAGGGTCCATAAAATTTATGATTGAGTATTTTTTTCTCCACTTATCTTGATATATAATTTCCTATATGGATGAAACCTTAGATAGACCATGTCACCTACCTCAAAATATCTTTCTGTGTAGTTTTTGTCTATAAAATACTTGTGCTGATTTTGTGCTTTATGCATATGATCCTTGAGGTCTTTCAAAGATTTCTGATGATGGTTAATGAAATCATTTGTTGATGGAACCCTATGATATATAGAAACTAAATCAATAAATTTCATTGCATCATATCCATATAAATATTTTAAAGGGGATATACCAATGAACATATGATAAATGGTATTGTAGAAGAATTCTCTCAAATGTAGGCATTTGACCCATGCAGATTATTAACTTGAGGCATAATTATTTAAGTAACCATTTATCCATTTATTTACTATATATATTTGGCCATTAGTTTGAGGGTGTTATCTAGTGTTAGGAGTGAGTTTTGTACCTATTAATCTGAATAATTTTTTTTAGAAAGAGCTAAGAAACTTGTTATCCTTGTCACTAACAATATTATGTGGTAGTCCATGCAATCTAAACACCTCCCTAAAAAATAAGTAAGCCACTTGAGGGGATTTATATTCTAATGATATATAAAAGAAGTGTGAACACATGGTTAATTTTTCCACTATAACATAGATGCAATCTCTATAATTTACTTTGAGCAAACCTATGATAAATTCCATTGCTATACTCTCCCATTTTTTACTGGGAATGGGTAAACACTAAAGTAATCATGTTGGTATCTCTTATTCCCCTTTTTTTGTGTGGAAAATGAGACACTTACTAACATTATTGAGAACATCATCCTTGAGGCCCTTCCACGTGTATCTTTCATAACTTACTTATATGTCTTGTAATATCTCAGGTGTCCTACTACTGGCACATCATGCACTACTCGTAAAATATTTTCCTTTATTATAGAGTTAGGTACTAAAAATATTCTATGTCTATTCAAGATTATCTCACCACATATTGTATACCTATAATCCTTAATCACTTACTCAATTATGTTAGTATGAAAATAATTCTTTGCGTTTTCCATCATAATAATAGCTTTCCAATCAATAAAAATAAATGAAATAGAATTCAAGGTATATTTCTTAGAGAGTGCATCAACGACAAATTTTTCTTCCCCTTCATGTATTATTTATAAAAATATTAGGATTTTAATTTACTCACCCATTTATATTGTCTAGCATTCAAATATTTTTTTCCCAAGAAGAATTGTAAAATATTAGTTTTCACAACAAACTTGCCACATACCAAATACTGTCTGATTTTTCTAATGGATGCATTATGGCTAACATTTATTTATGATAAATAGAGTATCCTTTCTATATTTATTTTAAATTCCTAATTTAAAAATTAATAGTATTAACCCTTTGTGTTATAATATCTCCTATCCCTTCTCTTGATGCATCACATTCTATAATAAATGGGAGGGAGAATTCAAGAAGTGCAAGCACTGGGCAAGAACTCATTACCCTTTTCAATTTCTCAAATGTGGATTGAGCTAGTTCCATCCATAAAATTGATCCATTTTTGGTCAATTATATAAGAGGGGACACAAATTGAGATAATCCATTGATAAATCTCCTATAATAATTGTATAACCAAAATAAACCTCTCAATTATGTTAAAGTAGTAGGAGTTATCCAGTCTAAGATATCTTGGGTATTTTTTTGATCCACTTCTACATCATTAAAACTAATTATATGCCCAAAATATAAAATATTTTTTAATCTAAACTCATATTTATATTTCTTAGAAAAAAAATCCATGCTCCTATAATATGCCCAAAATAATGTCTATGCATTTTAAATGATCATCTTATGTCCTGCTATAGACCAAGATATCATATAAGAAGACCAATTCAAATTTCATTAATTGATCCCTAAGCATATGGTTCATATTATATTCAAAGGTATAAATATAATTTTTTAGCCCAAAAGGCATGACTAAAAATTCAAAATGTTCATAATGACACTTGAAGGGAGTTTTTTGTATGACTTTGTCTCTCAGGTGAATCTGGTGATATCAAGATCTTAAATCAATATTAGAAAAATAAATATCACCATGTAGTTCATCTATGATATAATATATCCTTTAAATATGATACTTATTATTTGTGTTCTTTTTATTTAAATCTCTATAATCAATGCACATGCGTAGGGTCCCATCCTTCTTTTTAACAAGAACTACAAATGATGCAAAGGGGATAGAACTCGGTCTTATAAAACCCATATCTAAGAGTTCTTTAATGGTATTTTCAAGTTATTATTTAAATATCCTTAGGTTTTTCTATCGATTATTGATGATTGGTGTTGCACCTAGTTCTAATTCTATTACATGTTAGAACCCTCTATCTGGTGGTAAACTAGGTGGTAAATCATTGAAAACTGTACTATGTGAATGTAAAAATTTCTTGATATCAACATGACAAGGATTATAATTACCTTTGGATGAAATAGAGGAGGTTATTAGATAATTTACTGCCCATGATACTTGGCTTCTTCAGATGATTCTTTCCATTATTTTTGTTGTGACCATATGGGGTGGTCTATTGGATAATCCACAAAGAACTATCTCCTTTCGATTAGAATTAAACTTGAATTCCATGGCCTGGTAATTATGGTGGAAATCCCCAAATGAATGTAAATATTTCACTCCTAAGACCATATATATTTCACTAAGACTCACCAAATTGAAGTTATGACATAACTTATAGTCTCCCATAGTGACATTAAGTTGTTTAATCACTTTGTTGCATGGAATTATAAATCCATCTACAAAAACAACACTAAATCCTTAAAAATTTTCCATTTTTAACCCTATTTTT
>JARHVA010006641.1:302500-320000 GCA_037957365.1 Torreya grandis
TAGGATAGCTCCTAGCTCCTCAAAAACTACCAAACTACTAAAAGGTATGGAGAAGCCAATAACCAACATAAAGGATATCCATTGCTGATAGAAGTGGGGTAGGTCCCCAACTAGACCTAGTCATCCAATCATACTTATTCATAAGAGTAGAGTCCCAAAACATTATTCCCACTTTAGGATAATACTCTTCCACTTAAGAACCTTCTCACCCCAAATGAGCTTGAACCAAGAGAGCTGACCTGGAATCTAGCCTTTAATCAAACTAAAAGGTTACCAATCTATCAAGTATAGGTCCAAATTATCCCCATTATCATCATCATCATCATCATCATCATCATCATCATCATCATCATCATCATCATCATCATCATCATCATCTTCAACCTGATCTTTCCTTAATTTTGAATATCCACCCTTGCTCCTTCTCCCATTCAGTTTCATTATTTATAAATGTTACTCCAAATTTAATGTGATAGGTATAATAAAAAAATATTTATTACAAGTTTATAAAAAAAAAATGTATTTTCATTTTGAAAATCCATGTAATAAATTATATAAAAAAATTAAATGACTGTTCATTTGTATACATCGTCAAAATTTGTACCCCTTTAAGGTACATAATTAATTTATCTCAAATCATAAGTTTTTAAAACTTGGGTTGACTTCATGCAAAATTTTAACCATATCAAGAAAAATACTTCATAATTTGAAGATTACAAATCTAATTTAAAGTCATTTTCACCAATTTAACAATCTATTTCATGATGAAAAATTGAAAAATCAGACATAGTTTCTCATTGTGTCATCTCACATGACTAAAATAATTTTCATGCAGTTGCAACTAGCAATTTCATGAAGGAGGTGCAATGTAAATGCCAATAGATAAATAACAATGTCTTGAAAATGGCTTGAGTAAGAAGGGAGATAAAACATGAAAAAGATATTTGAAGAAGCTTCTTGATAAAGAGTCTTTTAAAATTGATTAATTTTTCCATATAATAAATATATTTTAAAGGATAATGTAAATAAAAACAATGGGTGTGAAAATTTATAATCAATTAAGAGGCTTCTCTGACATGGAATATAACACTTTTATTTTTTTCCTGACATGGATGTATGTGCTATGTTACATTATTGCATATTGATCAAAATAGAATGCAGATGGAATATCAAGGTCTTGTAGAGATCAAACTCTTGATAATGCATAACAATTTAGGTTGTAGCCTTCAATATTACCAATACCAATTTTTGGATTTTAAAATGGTGGTATATGTTATTTAATTAGTTTCATATCCAAATCCCTTTTGAACAATTTTTTTTCAGGATATCTTGAGTTATGAAATGTATTGGAACATTATGAGGATTTTATATATCACATGTTGGTCCTATATATTTTTTATATGTGTAAAAAAAAAAATAGTAGTTTTGGAAATTTTCTAATAGTTCTATAAATTATAACATTAATTTTTCAAAGAGAAAAATTTACCAAGCTATATTAAACCCAAAAAATTGGATGTAAGCATATCTTTTTGTTGGTTTGATAGAATAATTTTAGAATCTAATTGAATATTATTTAGATATCCTAAATCTATTTTCATTTTAAATTTTTATTATTGCATAAAATTAACATAATTAATGATTTTAATATTTATAGGTTGTGTTGAATCCAAATAATTGTTTAATATAAGTGAAATGATAAATGAAACTAAAGTTTACTTAAAATGATAGAAAGCTATCAGTTTGATACATTAATAAATTACAATCTTATAATTTTGGTTCATAATATATCACATTCAATTGATAATAGATTTAAGAATGTTTCCTTACATGCATTAAATATTTTTTGATAATTTTTTTTTTGCAATGTAATAACAATGTTGAAAATTTGCCAAAGGGTTAAACCATATAATGTTTCAATATACATCATTTGTATCAGAGGGGGATGGCCCAAGTAAAAAATAATAATATACAATTAACCAAGTGGATTTTTTTTTTTTTTTATGTTGTAGAAATGCTTCTCATAAATGTTGGTTAATACATGTCAATATATTTGGCCCTATAAGATCATTTCACATATCAAAATGTATTGCATATATTGCTAATAATGGTATAAAATTTCAATAGCTTTCCCTTAAAATGATTTCATTTATTTTATAGTAATGTGAAGTAATTAATGGACATCTAAGCATTAATATTAAATTTTTCAATGCCTACTGATTTAACTAATATCAATGGAAAATTATTGTGAGTTGCTTGTGAATTAAATTCAATTTTTCCTATAAGGAATGATTTTATTTCACCTGTAGTACCTTAAATAATGAAATACATCAGAAGTGTTGTAGTGTGTTGGTTGTAGTGATGCATTATATATATATATATATATATATATATATATATATATATATATATATATATATATATATATATATATATATATATATATATATATATTTCATTCAAAGTGGATATGAAGAATTAGATTCTTAAATTTGATATCTATATCGATTCAGTTCTAAAAAGGAAATATATATTTCCTTAAAGGAATGTAAATTATTAGTATCATTCTAATTATGATGTCTATCAAAGTAAAAATGACCAATGACATCAAAACTATTAAGGTAAATAACATTTTAAATATGTAGCTCCAATAAAATCTTCCATTCATAAAGTTATTAAGAGCTGTGATGAATATCATCATCATCTAAAACTTCATCCAAAATAATCTTGTGAGTAGAAATTGTATAGTGAATATGCCATGGGTGGTAGGAATTTGTCATGCTTTCCTATTTTTAAACTAATTTTTTAGTATAAAAACTATTGTTTACAATAATGTTCCAAAAAGGTTTGTGAAAATATGTTTTCTACAACAAAACAATGCATATGTAGTATATTATTATGAAGGAACTACAAATAACCTAGGAAGATATCAAGAGTATATGTTGCATCCTTTTTTAATGATTTTCATGATGACGTTTTTTTTGAAATATGACCATTTTATTAAAAATTATACAATTCATATTAAAAATAATGAAGAAGGTTGATTTATATAAGTATCATTGAATGTTTAAGTAGAAATAATATTAGACTTACTATGGGAAACATGACTTAGGATTTTATTCTCGAATGTTAATGAGGCAAATGATCTTCTATGCATAAAAAGTAGGGATTTTTTAATAAAATGTGGAAAACTTCATATGCAATAATGTCATGATTAACAATACTATCGGTTTAAAATTTACTAAGGAATTTGAAAATAGTTCATGTGATTTTGTACTTTTCTATATGCTTGTTAGAATAATATATAATGAATTTTGAATTATTTTTGAAATTAACCCTATTCACATAACTGGAATAAAATAAATCATAGTGCTATAAATATAGTCCCAAATGGTAAATTGGAAATGAATGAATTTAAATAAAACTAAAAACATAAATGAACAAGGTTAAACTAGGAAAAAGAGAGATGAACTTATCTATTTGAGTTGTATCTACATTAGAAAAAATTAATAAATAGAGTTAATGTATAAAACTTATAAATAGGATAGAATCTGAGCCTACGTTTTCTCAAGGACATGATCACCCAAAAGAGGAAAAAATCAAAGGTAATTGTTATCCCTATTGTGTGATATTGTGTTTTTGTATAAAACTTGAACTTTCAAAATATTCAGGTTTGATAGTGGCAGTTAGGTTTTCTTGTACTAATTTCATGTTTGGAAGCCATGTGGAGACCTATATATGCCTTATAAAAGTTACAAACCTTGTATATTTTCCACACGTAGAAGAAAATGTGAACGACTAAAAAATGCTTAGTGGTTTTAGTGGTTATAATGAATTTTGAATTACTTTTACAATTAACCCTATTCACATAAATTGAATAAAATAACTCATAGTGCTATAAATACAGTCCTAAATGGTAAATTGGAAATGAATGAATATAAATAAAACTAAAAACATATATAAATAAAGCTAAACTATGAAAAAAAGAGATGAACTTATCTATTTGAGTCGTATCTACATTAGAAAAAAATAATAAATAGAGAGAATGTAGAAAACCTACAAATATTCTAGAATCTAAGCCTACATTTTCTCAATGACAAGATCACCAAATAGAGGAAAAAATCAAAGGTCATTGTTATCCCTATTGTGTGATATTGTGTTTTTGTATAAAACTAGAACATTCAACATATTCAGGTTTGATATTGGTAATTAGCTTTTCTTGTACTAATTTGATATTAGGAAGCCATGTGGAGACATATATATTCCTTATAAAACTTACAAACCCTATATATTTTCCACAAGTAGAAAAAAATGTGAATGACTAAAAAGGGCTTAGTGGTTGTAGTTGTGATAGACATCAACACCCCACTATGTTGAGCACTTCCTACATACCAATACTCCTAAGAGGGATCAAATCTCCATGTAGTTCTCACACCTATATACTTTGTACAATTATCATCCTTTGATTATATCAATGCATATATAATTAAATTGAATAGTTGATCATGCTTGGCTATGGATACATAAATCTAAACTCAGACCTGGCTCATGACTACTTAAGTTCTTAGAAACTAATTTGGTAAGAATATGGAACTTTAGTTCAATGTGAACTTGAATAAATAAAATTTTATAATATAATTGATAAGGTTGTAAATATTTTTGAAATGAATTAATTTAATTTACTTTTATAGTGGTTGAATAGGTAAATATACTAATTGGAGAGTTTTAGAGTCTAAAGGATAACCCTAAGGATAATTTCCTTTTTTAGATTTTGATTTTTTTTAAGGAATGACATGATTGATAGATAGCGCTAGGAATTCTTGGCACTCCTATGATGTTGGACATTCCTATCCCTTAAGGAAATGTGTTTAAAATTAGGTCTAAGTTAGAGCATATATATTTGTAAAGGTGTTTTCAGTAGTAATATCAAATTTTTAGGCAATAATAGATGCATTTTTAGTGAAATAAATTTTCATCTTATGTTTAGGATAGGTGAAATTAGTGAAATAAGTGTCAATCACATGTACATGTCAATTAATGCTAAAAATGGATAAAATAGGCATAATAAAATATTCATGACCTAATTTATGTTACATTTTCTGACTCTTCAGTCTAAAAATGAAATTAATAAATTAAATTAAAACCATACCTTAGTGTGTAAAACACTTTGCCTTTTATTTTGATACTTAAATCATGTAAGGAATCATACTATTTTAAAAATCTTATAAAGCACATGAATTAGTTATTTTTTTCCTTCGAAAATTGAAATTTGAAAACTTAAATTTGAACCTTTGAAATTTTTATTGAATTTCACAAATTTTAATTTGAAACAAATTTTTTTAAATTTACAAATGTTTGTACATGATTAAATTGATAATTTTAATAAGAGTTATGTAATGAATACCCATGTATGTGTGACATCCATGTTGTTGTTTTAAAATTTATTGGTGATGATGATTCCTTAAAGCATTGGATTATTAGATAATCCAATGAATCACTTAGATAATATGGTTGTTTAGCCAAATCATTAGATAAAAATGGGATCAATCAAACCCTAACTTAATTTTTTTATTTTGAAGTGAAACTATTGCTCATTGAATAAATGTTGAAAGTTCATATTTTTTGTTGATCTTTGCAACCCCAAAATGTAAATGGGTTGGAATCCTAATGGATTCACACACATAATGTTGGTGTTATTAGTGAATCCAAGTCATGTACTATGTAAATAAATTTAATAAACTCTTATAGATATCTTTTATGTTAAATTTTAAAATCTTATTATTTCTTGGTATTTGAAAGCATGATCAGAAGAGAATGAACTACACCCATGATCCTACAATTTACAAAACTATTAAATTTGGCATAAAATTGTATCATGCCCTAATTTTAATTGTATAATTTGAAAATGTATGTGAATGTTCATTGAAACTTTGAAATTATATGAATTTGCTCCTTGAAACTAGAAATAGGAGTACATAGGAAATGACATATGCCCCCATAATATGTGTTCATAATTGTATTTGAAAATTTAGACTTTGAAACTATGATTTTTATTGAAAATAACTTATCTCATTCATAATAAGATCATTAAAACTCCCTAATTTGAGTTGAGGGAATTTGATCCTGAAAATTCACTCATCTCAAACTAAAATTTAACATAAGCATGTGTAATTAGAGGTTACCATTGAAAATTGTAACATATAGAAAAGTGATATCATAATATTATTTAAAAAAATGTATTGAACTTAAGATGCAAGGCTTATATAATGTATCAATCAATATCATGGAATTAGTACATTAGTATGCTAATATGTGCATGATATGAATCATGGAATTTATTAAACTCATTAATCTTAACAAACTCACACACAATAAGCATAAATGATAAAAAAAAAATGACATAGATGGGCCAAGGGACAAAAGTGATTACATATTCAATTTTACTATAAAACACACATAGACATGAATAATGTCAGAAATAAGAGACATGTTCAAATGTTTCACACACATACGGCCAAGGGCCAATGAAAGGAAATGGTAAAATGTCTCAAAACAGACATAGGGCCAATTGCCAAAGCAAGGACATGTTTAAATGTCATTAAAAATACACAAGATATCATAGAGATGAATCAAAAAATAATATCACATAATGTGCAAGGGCCAACACAAAATAAAAATAAAAGTTCGTACCTACTATGTAAAAGTAAGTAGCATCAATGTAGCATAGAATTAGAAAATGAAGTAAAAGCTATGCATATGTCATGTAATTATATCCTAGAAAATAACATGTTCATGTACAGTATGTAAGATTGAAATGTTAACAAGATGTGTAAATAACTTAAACATAAATAATATAGGGGTTATAGAATGAAAACATCTACATATTATCACATTTGGGTAATATAGCCCTAATTTATCAAGTCCAATGGGTAAATATGAGTTCAAAAACTTAATCTATGAAAATGTTTGTATGTTCTACACAACATTTCATAGATACCCATTTTAGATTCCCATGAAATGGATGTGTGATATATAAATAAGATGATTTATGATAATCATGAGATAAATATCATATTGAAAATGTGTAAATTAGATTAGTAGACATGTGTGGGTACTTGTTTTGTATTTTTTAAATCCATATTTCAACGTTTTTACATTTTTAAGAATACATGATTCTTTCATTATGGAAAATCAACAAATAGTAAATACTAAACTGAAATAAAGTTTGAAAAAGAGAATAAATGAAATCAATATCGATAGTTCAAAATAAATGTTAATGAAAGATATGTACTAGTAGATATTTGGATTAGCCAAAAACCAGAAACTCCCCCCGCTCCTCCATGAAATGTGAATGGGAATTGTTGTAAATTCTTAGGAGACTAAAAAATGTATGAATGTAATATAATGTACAATTTAAAATTTTAAAATGTACACTTATCAAAATATGTCACATGTATGAATAGTAGAGCTTGAAAATAAAAAGACTTTCCATGATAAACTAGAAATTGCATATTTATACTACATAAATAATTTGGAAATTGACAAAATTAGAGCTATGTGTTTTGGAAATAAAATTTCTAGGAATAAAAATATATAATACATGATGGACCAACTAAGACAGTAGTGGAGACATTTTTATTCATCTAGGTGATTTTATCCTATAGACAATCAAATTTTTTATTTAATTTTTTTTGCAGAAAAATAAATTAATATTAGTTTTTAGAAAATTTTACCATTTTTTTAAACTTACCAAATTCAAAAAATGAAAAGGAAAGGCCAATAGGATAATAATTCAATAAAATCTAAGGGCATGGAAGAATGGATCAAGTGATCACAAATGGCCACAAATGGAAGAATAATATGTAATCGACCAAAAGTAATGTATAATCTGATTTTGATTTTTTTAAATATGTTTGAATGTGATTTGAGAATGTATGGAAAATTTAATGAGCTAGCCAATTATCTCAAGGTGATTTCAAAAGTATGTGAGGAGAGGTAAGTGAATGACCTTTCATGAGTTATCATTGTTTGTTCCAAAATTGGATTTAGATATTGTATTCTTTGTTTTCCCTTCCTTAATTGTTTGGTCATCTCATGAAATTGTAATCATCAAACCTTCATGATAAAATATGATATAATCCTGATACTTTAAAAAAAAAATTCTCTTTTTTATTTCATAATTATTCTTCCTACTTTTGCATTTCATTCAATCAATGAAGGGTCAACATGAAATATGACATAACATGTTGTTTATTTAAGTGTAATTGGTAGCTCAATGCATATAATACAATAGTGAGGTCTTATAATATTACCCAAGTGATGATGATCATATTCAGGAGATTTAATAAGTGCCATAATACATATATTATCTATGAAAAAGGATGATGTCTCAATATTAGTGTGTTTCTTATTTAGAGGGATAAGAAACAAAGTCTCTACATATAATGAATTCCTTTTAGTTAAGTATTTTGAGAACTAACTTGTAACCTTAGATTGGTTTTGAGCATCATTTTATAGAATTACTTTCTCAAGGATGCTTTCTTGTTTTATTTAAACTTATTTTTCAAAATTCACTTTTAATGATCTCTCATTTTGCAACTTCCCTTGTTGTAATTTTTGTAACCTTGCTTATTCAAATTTATCTTTTTTCACTTGTTATTTCTCAATTTTTTCTCTTAGTAATTTCTCTCTTTCTAATTATTCCTTTTACAATATTTGGTTTTCAACATTTTCTTTCTATAACCATGCTTTTTATTCTTATTCTTTTTTGTGTGAATCCATAGAAACCATATTTTAATCAATGGATTTTTCAACTTGTTTTTATTTAGAATGTCTTTCAAGAGAAACCTTTTAAAAAATGTTACTTTTTTCTTATGTTTAATTTTTTTCTAGTAAATTATATTTTTATAGTTGATATTTTAGTAACTTTTCTTTCTCTAAATTGTCTATTTTATCCAAACATGGTTTTTGTATGCAAACTTAATTTTTAAGAGATGCATAGTTGGTATATTTTTTGATTGATTTATTTTTTATAGGATCACCATTATCAATGAGAATTTGTATTTTTAGTTCAAGGCAAAACAACAATATGTATGATTCCCATGTATTTTATGACATACACAATAATATTTTGATCTTCCAATAGGATGTATAGGAAGTAATTTTATTGATTATTTTTGAAGAATTTATCTTTAAATTTTAGTTGAGTTTTTAATATCCTTTTGTACACTTTTTGAATCACTATGTGTATATGTAATTTTTTGTGGCTTCCAATCATCGCATGAAGTCTTTTTAAGCACAAAATTGTTAGGTGAGTATGAAACAAAATGATTAATAATAGCATAATTTATATTTTTTTATGTGCTTTTATTTACCCATGATGTTATATTCGAAACTAAATACTAATTTTTTTTTGTAACTCTTATGTTGACCTTCTCATTGTGATGTTTTGATCTTCAAGGTCTTCAAAATAAAAAATACCTAGGTAATTATGATTGAACATGCATACAAACATTATCAATAGGATGTACGGGAAGTGGATGGGTCTGAGGAAGGAAATAGTGTAAAAATTAATTTTATAATATAGGGTTACTCATCTTAACTCTTGGGATAGTGATAACATGGGTCTCATTAGAAGGAAAGTAGCAATCATCATCTTGACAGTTAAGATGAGTCTTTATAAAATATTAAAACATATGATTGATCTTACTCTCATTATATGTTGGACTTGACCTAATATTATTTTAATTAATATTTTGTAATGTTTTGGACAATTATCTTATCATAGTCATCAAAGGTATTTATATCTTCCATTATAAAATACATGAAAAAGATATTGTAACAAAGGAAAACAATGAGATGTGTAGAGATAAATAGAAAATTTTGAAACTATACGAAAAATATTTGAAACCTCAGGGATAAAATTTGTGAAAAATTAGAGGGTTGAAACCCTAACGAAAAATTAGGGTTAAACAATTTTCAAATAATAAATAGGCTCACCAAATATTTATGATGAATTTTGAATTAATGTTGTAATTAGACATAATTAACATAATTAGAATATAATAATCTAGGGTTTTGTAAATACATTCCTAAAAAATAAATTGAGTATGAAGGACTAAAATTAAAAAAATTAAAATAGAGACGAACAATGCTACACTAAGAAAATTAGAGATGAACTTACCTTTATAAGGCATCAAGTGATTCCATAGGAAAATATAATGTAGGAAAGCACATAATACATAAAATATAGAAATATTATAGAATGTTGATCTTAAGTTCCCTCAAGGATAGGAATGATTAATGTATAACATGATATATAATCATTGTTGTCCTTTTAAGTCATTTTTTTCTTTTTGTGGAAAACTATATCTTATAGCATAGTCAGGTGTGATAGTTGTATTTAGGTATTTTTTAAATTATTTTATCTTTAGAATTTTTGTGAATACCTAAATATTTCTTCTTGAAGTTTAAACCCTAGGTTTGTGCCATAAGGAGATAAAAAGATGTGAAGGAGTAAAAAAGGGTTAGCAGTTTGAGTTGTACTAAACCTTAGCACCCCACTATGTTGAGTGTTTCCTAGATAAAAATACTTTGGAGATAGATAAAATATACATGTAGTTATCCCACCTAAGTATTTTTTTGTAATTTTACTCCCTTAACTATATAATCTAGAATTGGCTTGAATACTTGATCATGATTTTCTGTGGCTACATAAAACTAAATTTAGACTTGTCTAATTATTACTTGAAGTGATTGGAAACTAATTTGGGAATAATAATTATGTTTTGTTTAGTGTGAACTTGTGTAAATAATATTTTATGATAAAAATGATAATATTCCTAAGATGATTTAAATGAAATAACTGAATTTGGTTTTGTAGTGATTCATGAGGGAAAATGACATGTTGGATATTTTTATAGTCTAAAATCTAACCCTAAATATACTTTCATTTTTTAAATTTTAATTTTTTTGATAGAAAGATAATATCAATAGATAGTGAGATGAATATTTGGCATTCATATCTTGTTGGAAATTCTTGTCCCTTTAGTAAAGGTTTTAAACTTTGGGGTTGATTTAGAAAATACAAATGTGTAAAAGTGTTTTTAACAATAATATCATTTCTATAGGAGATAATAGATAAATTTTTAGTGAAATAAGGTCTTCACTTATGCTTATAATAGGTAAAACTGATGAAATAAGTGTCAATTTTGTGCACATATCAATTAATGGTTAAAAGGGATAAAGTAGACATGATCAAGTATTTGTGACCAAATTTAGATTATTGAAAGCATGTGGTGATAGATTTCAAATTATTTCTTTACTTTTGTGTGATATTTAAAAATATATGCTAATACATATTCAAATAGAAGAATGGGTTGAAAATAAACATTTTATTTTGAAATGGAAAGTATGGGTTGATTGTCAATATTCTATATGTCATCTTTACGAGAAGGATTAATTTTTTTTCATATTCTATTTTCAATGGTTATGGAAAATTATTGATGGAATTCACAAGGTAATTTGAATCAACATTGAAAATCACTTTGTTTTTCTTAAGCATGTTTCTTTTGTGCACTTAATATGCTTTTGAACTTGATTAAGGATTTCTTCATAGTCAAAAAAATACTTTTTTAGAAAATATGTATGGAATTTTAATAAACATGGATAATCAAGACTATAATAATGAAACATTGATGTCTATGAAATCTATTACATGCATTCTAAGAAGATATGTATTTCTCAAAATAGGGTTTCAAATTTCAAACTATAATTTGACTATCCTAATTTAATGTATCAAGATTGGATACATCTTTTATCTAGAAAAAACCCTTGAATATGTGCAAATCCACTATGTTTCCATTCATACCTTGATCATAACAATTTTTTATATGAGTTTGAATATAATAAACTATTTTTGGAAAAATAAAATACAAAATGAAGTACTTTTTTGCATACATATCCAAAATATCGTGAAACATATTTGTGAATCCTTTGTTTTTTAATTTTGTGATTTTTTTCATAGGTTTTCCTATTAATTTATAATTTATATACACAAAAATATTATAATTTGATTGATTTTCAATTTCAAATTATATTTTATTTCTTTTCTTAACTATGTTCAAGAAGTTGTAAAATTGATTGGATTTGTCATTCATGGAAAAGTGGTATTTAATTTACCCAATCCATAACGTGAGGGGTAATAATATAATACTAAATACATTGTAAAAAACTATATATAAACTCTATTTTACACTTACCTCACACTATGTTGGAAACACATCCAGTTTTTTCAATTTTCAGCCATAGGAAACCTTTGCCCATTTGGTTTTATAGTGCAATGGTAAGAAATTAGTCTCATGAAATTAATTTAAACTTACCCTAGAGAAAATATAATATAGATATAGGATATTTTAATCCTGTATATTTATATCCTTTTTGTCCTCATTGACTTTTTAGTACTGGTATAAATATATCTACAAGCTAAAAATCAAAATCACCCTGCCTAGTTACACTCATCTTCATTTTTGAGTTTCATATTCGGAATAAAAAGGATAATGTTATGAAAAAAAATTAGGTTTTCTTTGTATATATTAATTGGATATAAAACCTTCATTTATTTTTAAAAATACTATAATTTCTTTTTTAATAATTTGCAATTTACTATTTTTAGTAATTTCAGCATAGAGGAAGAATTGTGCACCTATTTTCAAATTATTTTATGGGTTTTGTTTATCAAATTTTCTAACAAAAAATGTAGGTTTATTTCAAAAATATGATATTTTTTTCATTCTATTAGAGTAATATTAATCTACATGTTATATTATTAAAGGTTATATCTATATATGACCTCTCTCTCATGTTGAGTGTTTTATTTTTTAGGAAATTAGATGTTTAATTCCTAAATAATAAGGGTCTAGAATATGGGAAGAATTATGATTGAATGCAGTAAAATATAGGTTTATATAAATTTGATAAAATTAACTTGCATAAGGGATAATAACACTTATCTGGAAAAGTAAGATGATTTAGATGGGTCAGGGTATGAGAACTCACACACAATATTGAGGCACTATCTAGAACATGAATTTGTCTTTCAATTTTTGATTGGATAGGAGTGATAGAAAAAAGACACCCTGGTGTCTATTGATATAGTCCTCTCTTGATGCTATTGTCCTAAGGCTAAAATCTTTCTAGTTTTTTTTCATCTTCTCAGTATGACCTTGTATACAAAATTTTAGGTTTTGGTAGTCATTGGATCTCATTTTAAGTCTACTTCAATATTTAGTACCTATATTTGTCTACATAAGTGAAAATAAAAATAGGTTAAAAGTAAAAGGGGGAAAACTAGGTTAGGAGAAGATTGATCACATAATCAAGAACCCTTGTTGTTCTGATTGCTACCTACATTAACCCTCAAGCTAGGGTCTCAGATCTAATGTAATTCTCCCTTAGGGAATGTGCATAATCAACATACATGATTGATGTAAAAATGAATTTCTCTTAAGCCCTTCTTTGATCAAGCATGCAAATCTCTGTGTGATTCCGAGAAGCTAAACTAAATAATGATTTACTTTATTATGTCTAATGTGCCTAAATAGTAAGTGCTAGATATAAAATACCTTGTGTAGTCCTTTATATAGGTGACTCATTGTTTCGAATTTGGGATATTTATTCACATTTGGTTGACATTAGAAAACTTTGGAATGAAGCATAGAAGAGGGGTAAGACTCATCCTAAAAAATAAACTGATTCTTGGGACCAAATTTTCACTTGGATAATAGCACTGGAAACAAGACACCGTAGGTTTTATCATTGTAGTCTTATTTGGGTGCTATTGTCTAGGGGGTATGGGACCTAGGGGGATGGGTTTGTTCCTATAAGAGTTGCCTAGGTCTGAAAGGGTTAAGTTTGAAAGTCTATAAATGACTAAAGTTAAGCAAAAGAGATGTCTAGGGAATGTATTAAGACTAAGACAATAACACCCAAATAAGATGACAGCGCTAAAACCCAGGTTGTCTAGTTTCTAGTGCTATTGTCTAAGTGCAAATTTGGTCACAACAGCTAGTTTATTTCATACGATGAGTTAGTCTAAAAAGCTAAAAATGACTAAGGATAAGAAAAATAAATGTCTAGGGAATGTAGTAAGACTAAAACTAGTCAAACAAATGGACATGGCTAAATGTGAATAAAATCTCATATTCTCCAATCAAAGTCTCTTATGAAAGGACTGTGAAAAGACATGATATGTGTGTTTTCTTGACCAATTTTGGTTGTATACATTTTCTCCCCTTTTAATCTAGTGATGTAATTAAATGAATTACTATAGTAAAAGAAAGAAAGAAGATGCATACCTAAACTTACCTGTGTGAAGATAAGTGCGCTAAAAAAAGGTCCAAATTTTTGGCCAAAGAAGTGGATGAGGAACTAAAATAGTGCTTATAAAAAGAAGGAATCCTTGTAATAGATTCCCCCTATACTGAATCTAAATAATTTGAGCTAGATTTGAGAAGTGCTCAAAGGTCTAAAATCAATGTCTTCCCTTTGTCCTGTACAAACTACTAGGTTTGAGACTGAGTAATGTAATGGACCAATCGCTACAAACGCATATATGGTCCAACATAGTGACCAAATTTGCTTTGGATCTCGTGAAATAAACAAATCACATTTGGGCACATCTTTTCATCCTAATCTATATAATCCTAGAAGATGAAAGACATGCACATATGTGCCATGCCCCTAAATATAGTATGTGAGTGATACATGTGGATAGTCTAGAAATATATATAACCATATGTAAAATGATCTATCATGTCATGTCCCATGTGTAAACTCAAGATCAAAACAATATGCTTATAATCTACTATCTGGTCTATAACTATGGCATGTTGTATGATGTTGTATATGTGATATGTGTAATAATGTACATGCCCCCAAATTTGGTATCTAGATAATCTGTATATTTATAAACCAAAGGTGTATCCCTCTAAATGTCATGAGTAATGCTGAGTGACCAAATGTGATTTGGATCATCGTATAATCTTGACCAAACTAAACTGAGTGATGTTTTGAACCATATAATTTGAACCGCTATATAATCTTGACAAATCTAAGTTGAGTGATGCTAAGTGACCTCATATAATTTGAACCATTGTATAATCTTAACCAATCTAATCTGAGTGATGCTAAGTGACCCATATAATCTAAATCACTATATAATCCTGATCAATCTGAGTTGAGTGATGCTAAGTGACCCATATAATCTAAATGACTATAAAATCTTGACTAATCTGAGATGAGTAATGCTAATAATCTAAATAATGGAGGTGTAAAAACCATGTTGAGTGACCCATCTAGTCTGAATCACTATGTGTTTGACTAATCTCAACTGAATCTAATAATTTGACTACTAGAGGTGTAAGAAACATGGTGTATCTATATGTGCAAGTGGATAGGTGTGATGGGTAAGTGTAGCAATAGGAATAGTAGGAATGATGCCCCCTTTTAGGGAGAGGGTCAAAATATGTGATAGAGGAGATTGAGCCAAAAGTGGTGACTAGTGGTGGAATGTATAGGAACTTGGTTGGTATGTATTGAATAGATCAAAATTCTATTATTTAATGGGTGAGATTAATCTACAGCGAGTGAAAGATATCTTAGATTGATTAGGATCAAATCTTGTATCTGGGTATAGTAGAGATATATAAGTGTTTATGTCGTGGAAGGAAAATGAGGTAGTAATAGATTAAATGAAGTGAATGGTTGATTGCTTGAATAGGTTGGGTTTCTTGAATGTTTTGATTAGTAAGTACCAATTTATATTATCGAGGTAAAAAAGAGGTATAGGGATGTGTGAATTCCATTTAGGCAAATGATGTAGTGAAAGAGTAAAGGTTACATGATGTTGAAGATATCATTTTCATGATTCTATTGAATCAAATGATTTATAAAATGTGACTACGGGGCTCGAATTATGAGAAAAATAGTGTTTAGTTATTGAATAGAAGAGTTGGTTGATACATGAATTGTAATTGACTTTGGGTTCATTTGTGTAGTGACTAGTTTGAGATATTAAAACTCTAGAGTTCAAAATGCCTAGGAGACAGGCACCTTTCATGACTCATTTTGAGTAGTTGGTATCCCATATTGAGGTTGATAGAGAGATTAGCCTAGTGAGTAAGCTAAAAAAATTAGTTTTACCTACTCAAAAGCCTATTTTGGATGTTTTTGAAGTAGTATAGTAAAATTTTGACTAGTTCCAACACTCCTATCCTAGAGTCAACACTATTATCCAAGATGTAGCACTATTGTCCAAGTCATAGCATTATAGTCTAGTACTAGTCTCCTTTTGCAGTGTTATTGTCCACTGTGGATGGTTTTTTTCAATTTTGAGTTGTTCTTGATTTTGCTCCATTTAGCTATTTTTCTTGGTATTATTGTATAATATATAGTCTATTTTTTGGTGTTTGTAAGGTGAGTTACATATGTGAGAGTTCCATAGAGGTCAGGTGATGGAGACACTAAGGATGCTACCATTATTTGTTGATAATCATGTTGTTATGGATAGGGATGGATTGGGTCATGTATGTGACCTAGGTACGGTGCAATGGGATAGGTACATGATTATTGCCTTATATGAGAGTTATAATTCTAATACCTATACATTATAGCTTCTTACTAGAGAGATCACTATTACTCTGGAGGATGTATACTATATTTTTCATTTATCAATTACTGGGCAATGGTGACATTATAGGATGACATGGGTGTAACTGTTATTGATTGTGCATCCTTTTACTTTGATGGGATGCCCTCAGGAGTACATCACCAAGGTAGTGATAGTGACGTGTAATTGTTAATACTAGTGCAATTGAGTGTTTTGTGCCTAAAAAAGTGGTTAGCTATATTTTTATCTTCTTTTGTTGTATTGGATAGTAGTGGGGTGTTTATTTCTTATAAGATGCATAGGGTGTTTCATGGCATTGAGATGTATGTTACTATATTCTTGTGGGGTAGGTCTATGATTGCCCACTTATATAGGGATTTATAAAGATTTACATAGGAGGCATTTAATGATGGTGTGGGTGTGGCCACTTTATTACATTAATATGCTTATTAACACATAGAAATTATATGACCAATTGGATTACTAAGGGTGAGTTGGGCATATCTGTAGCTATTTGGCTAGTGATAGATGAGTGAGTTGGTTATCTAATGTCTTGGGATAGATCACTATAGAAGGATGCTAGATATATTGGTGGTCCATGATATCATATGGAGGCCCTATAGGGGATTCCTAAGATGGCCTGAGGATGGAGAGTAGTTGAAATATATGAGGGTTAGTTATTGGCTACATGATCATTAGGGTGGAATATATGACCACTTTTATTATGAGTGCATGACTAGGTAGTTTGGAGTTTGATAGGATGTTCCTCATAAAGTATGGTTGTGGTTGAGGAGTGCATAGGAAAAAATAAGAGTAGGGGCAAATGCGAGACAGATT